>WEIS01078312.1:21579-47112 GCA_013389965.1 Todus mexicanus | reverse complement strand
TAATTTTTTACCTCTAAAGTTTAATTGATGTAGTAGAGAAGGTAATTTTAAACTAAAGATTTAATACCCTGTCCCCTCATTGAAGCAGTTAAAATTAAAAGAGATGCAATAGGCCTTCAAATAAAACAAGATACTGGAGGTGATACTTCCGACAGGTGAGAGAGAAAAAGATCAAACAGAAGAAATATTTTAAAAACAAATAAAGAGTTCAATAAACTGTGACTAATCAACATTTTTTATTCCCTCTGTATTTCACAGAATCATAGCTGTCTCTAGAAGAGTTTGCCAGTCTTTTACTTGATTGATGTTTTGCCATCTTTTCTTTGAAGTGTCTTTTGCAATGTTTGATTTTATCTTTATATTTGGCCCTTTCCAGAAAAAATATTTCTCTTCTGTTGAAAAAAAATCATGTCAATGTGGGGTCTTTTTTCAAAGATTTTCTTGGACACTCCTACTTAGAAACAGAATCTTGAACTTTGTTGAAGCTGTTGCCTTTGCATCAGAGATGCCTTTGTGTGATCCTTGAGAAAATTCAATCACATCTGCTCCCACTGTGAGCCTTTCAAAAAGCCACACCTCGCACTGAGCATTTAACAGAAGTTAAAATCTCAGCTCCTTGGGCACTCTTATGCTGAGCAGCTGCAGCTAAAATCCAATATACAAGTAAAGGCTGGCACTGAGAAAAGGGACATAATTTTCCCCTTCCCTCAGTCGTGCTTCTTGCTGCCCAAAGAACTGTGAAAGGAAAAGCTGTGAAAGAAGTGCAATGAGACTCAGCATCAGGCACACGTGGAGAAGTGGTAGAGTGGGACAAAGCATGACTTTGGAGTGACAGAGGTCTGAAAATAAAAGGGATATCCTCATCTGGTTCAGATAACAGCCCAGCTGGCAACACCGGGAATAATCAAATTAAGATGCAAGCAAATGAATCTAGGCTGCAAGCTTTGAAAGTACACAAAAAGCCACCCTCAACTTGTCTCTTTTGGCATGGAGGGGAACCTCTCATAGGGGAGAAGAGAGCTACTGTGCATTTACATCTTTATGAGCTCATTTGCATGGTATATTGACTAGCAAAATCTAGTCTGTGGTTTTGACTTTGGTCTCTGAAGACAGTTCCAAGTCCTATGCAAATATAGGAAGATGCTTGAAATGCAGCATGCAAGAGCTTCATTGCTTTGGCTGAATTTGAGCCTCTCCCCTTGAAGCTACTGATGGAGTGACCCCTTTCATCTGAGGTACACTTACTGCGGATGAGAACAGGCACAACTACCGTGTAATTGCCAGTTTTACTTATGACCGAGAGGATGTATTTTCCAGCTTGTGCTTCTTTTATTTGGGAGAATGCCAAAGATGTAACATACCTATAAAACAGAAAATAAAGCTGTATTTGTTGCCTAGATAGTAATATGCAGCACACACAATAAAACGTCGGCTCTTTAGCTCTTGCAAAAATCCTCCAGAGATGTTTGTATTCATTATTTACATAGAGCTCTTCAACCTGAAGTGTTTTCATCTTGTGTCTTCCTACAAGCAGCACACAGGAATTTACAGCCATTGGAACTATATGCTTAACACTGAACATCAGGAAGGATGGGCTCCTTAACTTAGGACAGCAACCCCATCCCCCATGTTTTGTAGAGGAAGGCTGTAATTCATCCTCAGGTTCCAGCCCACGTTTGCCTGGGAATTAGGATGCTGTTGCTGTTGCTGATCTTCAGTGTGACTCTGACAAATTGCATAATTCTTCACACCTTAGTCTCTTTGACTATAAAATCATAATTTTGCCTCACATGAGCACTGCAAAGCTCAGACTGATCAATGTCAGAAAGTCCCTGCAAACCCCCATGGACAATCCTATACAAATTAAAAGAATGAGCTTAATTTGAAGTATTCTTGGCTTTGAGATTCATATGTGTATATGTGTCTAAATGACAATCAACAATGTGCTGCTGGCTGGCAACAATTAGGCACAGTTAAGAAGATTAAAAAAGTTAAGGCATAACATGAAATTAAACACAAGTACAGCCACAGAAAATATTCCCTTTGCATTCTAAAAGAAATTATCTCCTATAGGATCTCTGATCCAGTACTTCGATCCCTTGACTTACCGATTCTCCAAGTCCAATGAAGGTTTACAAGCTTTGCTCTCTTTAAAGAACCAAAAGCATGAAATGATCTCTGAAATGTTCATTATCACTCTTAATTCAGCATCTTCAAACACATTAACTTCCACATTTTTAGTTGGTTCATAGGTGTTCTCTGTTCCTTGAGAATTCAAATAACACCCAAGATCTTCCCAAATGTTAGAAAACTGCAGTGCAAAAGGACAGATCGTTTATTTGTTAGTAATTAGCTTTATTTGCTTTTTAGTATTTTTAAAGGATGCTCTTCTAGAAAAGCTTTTGCCAATTAATACCTCATAATGCCCAAATATGAACACAAATTATACTGAAATAAAAACTTCATCATACCTTCATATTGTTTGGTTTTGCTTTTGCTTTTTCTACTATCAAGCTTTTTTCATAAATATGTTGAATTTTACTGCACATCCTACTGTTAGGGAAACACTTCAGGATTCCTGATGAATTAGTTAATTCTGTTCTCCAGATAGATGTCATAGAACAATTTTAGTCAGGAACATGGCAATTTCCCCTAGTGATATAGGTTATTCTTTACTCTCATTTTTGTTTCCTTTCATGTAGAACCATAGGAAGACACACAGCTATAATATGATCTTTCTGTTTGCAACCTCAACACAAAGGCAGGGCCAGAATATATATATATATACGTGTATATATATATATATATTTTAGCATCTCACTGCTTTTCAATGCATCATCTGGTTAGACTGCTCCTCAACCCCTTCAGCGCCTTCACAGCTTTCATTTCCTCACCACTGCATATGGTTAAAAGAAAATTGCAAATAGAAAATATTTCACAGTCGTTCTGAAAAACACTAGTAGATTAATGAGTCTCTAAGCTTAGCTGCAACAAAAGGTGACAAGTAAATAGCTCCGTCAGAATAGTAATCCTAAATGTCTCCCTTACTTTGGTGAGTGAAATTTATCTGGTGTAAGTTTATGAAAGAATAAAGCCCTTCCCCCAATATGCTTAACTAGTTGGTTCTTCTTATTCTTTGCTCTTTCTTTGGTCTTTCCCTTGATCTAAGAAGTATCTAGGGATAGCAGCCATATTCTGCTTCATCTGATACAAGGACCGCACAGCTTTGACTGGTATACCTTCATTTCTTATCCGAATTATTGATTTATTTGTCCAGGAATGAAAAAGATTTCATAAGACTAACTTGAAACAAGAACCCTCAGGAAATATTTTAATCACAAGTCTCAGCTACTTTATAATTTAGTTACACACCACCTCTTCTTGGCCTTCTGCCATTTCAAGTCAGAAGAGAAGAGAAAAAAAATTGCATTTGATTCTCTGTCCATCTTTGGTGTCTTGTTCAAGGTTTAAACCAGGTAGGGATTTATGGGCTTTGGTGGTGGGAATAGAGGGCAGTGCAGCTTCCCCATCAGTCCCAGCCAGCATGGCACACATACACTATGGCAGGCCACTGGTTCACACCATGGCCTTGGCAACCGCTTCTTAAGGGAAAGTAATTTCCTACATTGATACATTTCCACCAATATTCAGGCACACCGATGTGAGACAGGATTGAGGAAGTAACTAAAAAGTAAGTTTTAGAGAAAACTGGTACTTGCCTATTTACAGTTTCAAGTGTGAATAGTGATACATATTCCCCTCTTACCTTCTGTACTCATATTTGGCCTAACCCTGGTTATTTTGACTGTGACATCCCCACAGCTTAAAGGTTTAGGATGTTGTGAGTTTTGGGGAAAGCATTTCTAGTATGGATAGGAATGTTTTATAAGCAACTTATTCTCTGCTAGATTACCTTAGGAGATAACAATGTCTCTGGTGCTCCTGAACCTTTATCCTTCTGGCTGACAAACACACACATAATCTCAGATGTATTTTGATTCATTGCAGAAGTGAAAGCAACTGTTGTCATAACAAGAACTGTAAAACAGAAATAGAAGACAAATGCAATCATGTCTAGATCTCTGCTCAGGGATAATAATTCTAGCAAAAGTAAACCACAACAAAACTGTACAAAGATTATGTCTTAAAAAAATGCAAAAGGAATATCCAGATATATTGTATGCATTTACAAACACTGTATTTGTGTATTGAAGCTGAGTGGAAGCACTATTTGCAGACTCTTTCAAAAGCAGAGATACATCACATTTTAGAAGTATGCCCCCATACTATTGCAGAAGATGCCTAAAGACAAAAGCCTCTACGTGTTATGGAGGCTCTTTTAGAAACCACATCATAAAACACAGGCTGTCTCTTGCAGACCACTTCTGCATCAGTGTGCCTGGAAGAGCCCTGTGGCATCAAACTCTGCAGCCCACAGATCAGTATTTGTCCATTGTGAGCTGGAGGATGATCATACACCATCCCTCCCATCAGCACTAAGGAGGTGTCCAAGTCAGAAACACTCCCCAAGCACCCCTCCCTCCTACTTAGAGTAATGGCAAAATAAAGTCCTCCGAATGGCCTTTAGAGCCCACACTCAGCTCAACCAAGGACTCAAGATCCAGTCTTCCCTTTCCCTTCTTTCCAGTACAGGTTGTATTTGATCTGAGACACTAGACAGTCTCCTGAGCCTTCATGGCATGGATTTGTGCACCCCAGGAGCTCACAAGTGAGGTCTAGGTTAGATGCTTCTTCCCTTGAACTGCCATTCACAGCCTTGTGTTCTTTCCTATTTGGGAAACAAACAAGGCAGCAATACCCGCTATTTTGAAGTAGATGTAGAAAGTGGAGGGCAAGGAAGAGTAAGCCCATGGCTTTCTCCTGCCTTCTCCTTCCTCCTTATCTCCCTGGCTCTGTCATGTCCCAGGACCCTATACTGCCAGGGCAGCTCACTTGTCAGCTCCTAGCCCTGACAAGAGTAGCAAATGTCATTTCTACTTATGCATAAGGAGCAGTGTGGGAAAGCTTCTGGTGCCTCAAAGGCGTCATCTCTCTGGAATGCTTCATATGAGCCTTTCTGCTGGGACTAAAAGTTACCTTTTAGCCTTAAAGAAGCTATATAGGAATCATGTCCCCACTATTGCACATAAACAAGAAAAACAGAAGTAAGACTGCACAACAGGCTGGGTGAAATGTGCCTGATTTCCAGTAAGTCCCTAATGCCAGCCAGCCCTCAAGAATACAGATAAGCATTCAATCATAAAATAACATCTCTCTTCTGGCAACCTGGAAAATTTCTGCCCTTGGGTTTTGTATTTTATTTATTTTTATTTTTTTTGCTTCTCTGTTCCTTTTTTCCCCTCAGCTCCCGAGCTGGTTGGACATAAAGCAAGGCACAGAGTTGAAAGGAGAAAAAAACTTAAATATATCAGGAAGCACTTGAAATAATTAAACTATTTCTGCAGGTGATGGAAAGAGCAAAACTGGAAGAAGGAACAAATGAGTAAGAGTTGCTGCAATCTCCTCTTTGATGTTTGTGCCTTCTGGAGCTGTCCAAGCTCTAAGCTTGCAGCATTTCGACAACCTCTTCTCAGCCAAATGGGAAAATGTGGATTAGGACTGAGTTCTTCTTATACAGTGTATGCATGTTATATACATACACTTCATTTTGGGTGCCACCTTTCCACAGTATTCACAGGCAATGTTCTGCTTTTACAGACCTCTGAGGAAGATCTTGTCTGTCTGCCTGTGATCACTAAGAAAGGTGAACGGGACTTCTTTGTGGATATATGTGCCTCTTTCCATTGGCTATAAAGAAAATGTTGGCACTTCTTGAGACTGTGAGTGCCTCAGGGTAGCTGAAAGGCAGGTACACATTAAATATCTACACCAAGCTTACTGAATTCCTCATTTTTTATGCAATCCAGGTTCTCAGCCCACCCACTAGCCTTTCACCAAGTCCTTCTCTGGTCAGCTTTCTCCACTTCTGTTTGTTTGTTGGCCACGTTTACCTCTCACCCTTTTCAAACCAGAGACTATCTGACAGTGTGACATCCGGGGGCTTAGCTGCCAGAAAACCCACCTATGTCCACTGATTTTCAAGACACACCAGCTGAAACCACCCGAAAATAACGACCTCAAAAGTTGAACTCATTTGGCCTGTTGAATATTCCCCTGATTCAGTTTTCCAATTTCTGTATAGATTTAGACTCTGATTGTACAAGATGAGCCAATTTGTCCCTGGAATTACTCCCCTTCGCTCACATTGACTTGTTAGCAGGATGCCTAGTGCCACAGTAGGGAAGGGAAAGAGGTATTTAAACACCAACAGGGAAAAGATTTGCAGCTAAGAGTTGGATAGAAGCAGACAGATGTAGTAACCAGACTGTGAGCGAGACATGCAAACAAGCTGACTGATGAACTGGAACTGCATCTGTAAAAGATGATGTGTGGGAGTATATGCTGGAAGAGGGAGTAGTGAGCACTCAGACACCCTCATCTATAAGAGAAAATGGGACTCCTTGCCCTGTTAACTACTGGAGCTTGTTACTGCTGTCCTCTGCCTTTATTCTTGTGAGATCCAGGAAGGTTTTTAGGAGAAGAAAAGACGTTTTGAACCTGAGATGATCCCAGCTGCTTTACAGTGAGAAAAAATGAGTAATGTGTAGAAGTATTTACATGACATGGAGTGGCCTGAACCTGTGTAGGTCTTAGAGAAATACATTTCATGGACAAAAAAAGAAAATGAAGGTGGGAATGAGCTTTTCAGAATAGGTAGAATTAAGAAAAGAAATACAAGGAAAATGGTAATGCTCTGATTAATTGTCTTGGTCTTTCATCTTCTACCTGGCCTGCTCAGGGACTGATGTTATGGTCTGCATGTCAGTCATCCTCCCAAAAGCCTAAAGTAAGAACTGCAGAGACTGAAAGCACTGGGTAAGGAATATCAAATATGTAATGTGCATAATCATATTGTGAATTGCCAAACTGAGGTGAAGCTGGAATGGAAATATATTGTCACCTCTGGACAATGTTTATTTATGCCTGCTTTCAATCTTCATTATCTTTTTATAGATTATACAAAAATAAATGCAGTAGGAGAAATCTTGTTCTCACTGAAGTCAAACAAACCTCTAGTTGCTGTAAATTAAGTCAGAATTTCATTGAGATGTGTAGACATACACATGGTGAAGAGGGATGCATCTTGTGTTTGTGTTTGGCTCAGGGTGTTTAGTATTTTACATAGCAGTCAGGCCCTTCCTAGACACAGAACAATCTTCCACTCTGCTTTACAGCTCAGAAGGTTTACATAAAGCAAACTATGTTTTGCTTCTTATTTGACTTCTGACTGTTTTCTCTGGGAGAGATTCTCTGGATCAAATTCCAAAAATTTTCAGAATCAGAAAAGATAGAAGGGCTTTTCTTTTCTCTCCCTTCTCCCCCTCTTTTTTTTTTTTCTTTCTTTTTTTTTGTTTGTTTGTTTGTTTTTTTGTTTCCCCCTGCCCCAGGAAAAGCTATAGTTCTCCCACAGTCATGTGCTGCCAGGGAGAAATCTGTAAAAGTGATGACATGAGTGAGCTTAATACATATGCATTAGCTCCTAAAACCCGCACATCTTTGCACGTGGCTGCCTTTTTCTCAGATCATCCCCTAAGTGGTGAATCCTGAATTGAGAATTTTACTCAATATAAATATGATAAAAATCAGAGAGAAGCAGGACAGGTAGAAAGAACTGATCTTAAACAAAGTCCTACATTTTTCTCCCATCAAACTTAATTTTTCCCCCCTTCCCCATCTTTTAGTTTGCCTTCCTTCCTTGGTGTCTTCATCCTTTTAGCTTAAATGGCTCACATCTTCTAACAGGATGCAACCCGTGAGTTCATTCTCACATGGTGATGGGGCCAAAGGTGTTGCTATGACTGTGTTAAAACAAGGTTGAGCAAGCAAGGTGGGTGACCAGATGTTTCTATTGCAGCTCGTGCTAATTGTGACAAATTATTGTAACACTGATGCGGTCAGGACCAGTCATTTATCTGGTCTTACCAGTCAGTTAAAGCAAACACCTTGTGAACTGATTTAATTGTTGACAGTCATGTTCAAGCATGATAGAGATCTGAGATGGAAAAAAAAGCCTATAGAGCACGGTAGCTCTTCGGGAGGGTTTGATGGAAGGGAACCAAGAATCTGTAGACTTGAATCGTTGAGCAGGAAAGCATCATGAAGATGGGAGCAGGGGAGGCCGGCCAGTTTGAGAAAGTGCTTAATTAGGCTGTATGTACTGAGTCAAAAACTAACAATGAGAAACAACCCAGCGTCCTGGAATGCTTCTATCACCAGCCAGTCTCGTTCACTGTTGACTTCAACCCTTGATCTGGGTTATTTTTCCACCTGGATTATTTTTCCACTCCCCCTCCCCACCTGAAGCCTCTCAGGCTATGGCATTAATGCTGTTTCTTCCTGAGGCTTTTCTGTCCGAAAGAAGAGTCACCGGGCGGAGGGACTGAGAGCTGTAAGCATGGATGCACCGGTGAGTAGCCTGCCTGAGGAAACAGAATCATAGAATCGCTGAAGTTGGAAAAGACCCTTGGGATCATCGAGTGCAACCATGAGAAGAAGACATCATAGAATCTTCGAGGTTGGAAAAGACTCTTGGGACCATCGAGTCTAACTGTTAACCCTACTCTGCAAAGTTCATCCCTAAACCATATCCCCCAACACCAGGTCTAAACGCCCTTTAAACACGTCCAGTGATGGTCATTCACCCCCCTCCCTGGGCAGCCCATTCCAGCAGTTGACTACTCCTGCTGTAAATTTTTTTTTCCAAATATCTAGTCTAAACCTCCCCTACCCTAGGTTTAGGGGCAGGCAGCGACCGCCAAGCGGCGCTGCCGCTCCGCGCAGCCCCGCACATCGGCCGCGGATCCCTGCGCCGCTCCGCGCAACTCCCCGCGCAGCTCCGCCGGCTCCCGCGGCTCGGGGCTCGCTCCGAAGGCAGCGCTGAACACAAGCGTGGCCCTTTCAAGAGAAGAGGTAGTCTGGTGGTCTCCTGGCTGCTAACTAATTCGACCAGGTTGACTCCAGTTCGCTTGCGAGGGAGCTACCCTACGTTTGTTTATTCTCAGGAAATGCAAGAGGAAAGAAAAATTCCTGGGAAAAAAAAAGTTTTAAAAATGCATTTTTTTTGTACAACAGATCATACACGTACAGTAAAAACGTCCTATGCAGCAGATCGTCTTCAAATAAGACTGCTCCAGTGGGGGGATTGGACTAGATGATCTTTCGAGGTCCCTTCCAATCCCTAACAATCTGTGAATCTGTGAATCCATGAATCTGTGAGTTGTGCCCTATTTATTACAGTGGTCTCAAAAGTGCTTCTTCTGCGGAGATACTAAACCAGAACTCGTTGTCACAGTGAATAACCGTTCATAATTCATCCAGTGCAAGCGCCAGCAAAGGGTTCTGCTGGTTGATAACTTATTCACTTTATGTCAGCTTCTGTAGTAACACTGCACTGCCTCTGCCTAAGGCGTTCCCTTCCCTAGTCTTTCCAAATTTAATCTATGCCTGAATCTAAAAGATCTCCTTTCAACATATGAGAAGAAGTCTGCTCAATCTGCCTTAGGAACATCACTGCCAAGACCTGCCTCCTCCAACACAGTTTACCATGTCCAGCAGGGAAAAGTCTGTCCACAAAATAATTTTCTGTATTTTTCACTTTCCTTATCTTTTCCTCAACCCTTCATTTTCAGGTCCCAGATGAAAACAGCCTCAAGGAATCTACTATTCCACAGTTTTTTTGTACAGCTAATGACTTGGTCAGCATTTCCAAGAATTTGTCCTCTGCCTTGTTATGTCCTAAAATTTTTTTGTTGTTGGTACAGATTTCAACAATCTTCATCTTTTTGGCCTCATCTCAAGTACTGTGTTCAGTTCTGGGCCCCTCATTATAAGAAAGACATGGAGGTGCTTGGAATGTGTCCAGAGGAGAGCTACCCAGCTCGTGAGGGGTTTAGAGAACAAGTTGTATGAGGAGAGGCTAAGGGAGCTGGGCATGTTTAGTTTGGAGAAGAGGAGGCTGAGGGGGGACCTCATCGCTCTCTACAACTACCTGAAAGGAGGTTGTAGAGAGGTGGGTGTTGGCCTCTTCTCCTTAATAACTAACGACAGAACCAGAGGAAATCGTCTGAAGTTGCAGCAGGGGAGATTTAGATTAGATATTAGGGAGACATTCTTCACAGAAAGAGTGGTGAGGCGCTGCAACAGTCTGCCCAGGGAGGTGGTTGAGTCACCATCCCTGGAGGTATTTAAGGAATGTGTAGACATGGTGCTTCAGGACATGCTCTAGAGGCAAGCATACAGGGGTTACTTTGTGGGGTTTTTTGTACTTGTGTTTGATCAGGAGACTTAGGTTTTTGTTGTTGTGGGTATGGTTGGACTCGGTGATCTAAAAGGTCCTTTCCAACCATGAATACTCTGTGGTTCTGTGATTTTTTTGATAAAATTATGCCTTTCAATGCTAGTACCTTTCTTCTTAGACGAGGACAGTCAGCAGCCCTGCCTATGGCTCTTTGCAGACAGTCTATAAACTCCACATAAATTCTAAGACAGAATAAATGAGGTGGCTGAAGATTTCAAATCAATGATCACACTTGGTGTGTATTTTACACTCCTCTGTTGGAGAACCAAAAAACCCCTTCACCAACAGAATAGACAGCTGGGAGTCAACAAAGCTACTCTTGCCTTTTGACTGATTATTTGCAGATAGGCTTGCCTCAGTGCCTCATGTAGTAAAAACAAGCTAATGCTGACACAAAGTGCAGGCATATTATTCACATGCTACTATTATGTATCCAACTTTATTGACTACTTTTGCCATTGACTTTATTGCAGACTGACGACCAAATCATGCTCTGTGATTCAGGTTGTGATTTCAGCATTCATTTAAGCCAGCATGAATAACAAAACAGCTTACTTTTTATATTTCTTTCATTTTTCAGACTTTCTAATCATACACCTGCGTACATGAGACTTGCTGTTCCTCCGACTATGAGCTGCTGTTGGCAAGGGATTGTGTATAGTTATGAGAAGCCCAAACCCTTTAGCTGTTGCAGGCTGCCTTGCTAAAAATGAACTGACCCTAGCACCATGTTGCTCCTTAATTTATAGATTTGCTTTGAAACCATCTTTTTGAGTTTTCAGCCTATGCTGCTAACTCATGGTTTTTATCTGGAAAAAAAAAAAAATCTCCTCAGCATGAAACAAATGCTGAAGGCTGAAGCAAGCAATACATTTAGCTCCATTTTATCTGTCCTGCCTCTTCTGTGTTTTGCTCACCTGGGCTTGGGTGTGGAAGGACTGCAGGGCTGTATTCAAACCCTTATTTGCCTTTCATTTCACTAAGATAATTTCCCATCTATCTTCCCTGTGAGTCTGAGATAAAGGCACTGCTCAAACAGCTGAACTGTTATTTTGCTTGTTATTATTCATTTTGTCTGCTTTGCATGGGACTAGCTGAATGAATAACAGCCCTTCCACAGGTCCCCCTGACTGTGATCTCGTGGTGCCTTCTCAGCTCAGTCTGGTGCTCACAGGGAGCACACTGAAATCCCTGCTGCTCTACCCACAGTTTGGGCCATTCCAGCCACTTGTGGTCCAGTTTAAAAAGAGTAAATGGCACCACTGAGGGCGCTCTTTTTTGGAAAATGGTTGAAAAGTGGCCAGAAAGGCAGTAAACATAAGCTACCATGGCAACCTGCCTTTCTGAGGAAAAGCCTCCATGTGGCTGGTTCTTCTTCTGCTTCTTACCCACATCTTCTATCCTCTCAAGGGAGCCTATTCTTGGCTCCCACATCACCCAGACCTTTCCACCCTATTAAGTATGGTGAACAATGGTATCCTGGACCACATTAGGTGGAGTTTTGCCAGAGGTCCTTCCCCTCTACTCAGCACTGGTAAGGACACGCTTAGAGTCTTGTGTTCAGTTGTGGGCTCTTCAGGGTGAGAGACACAAAGACATATTGGAGAAAGTCCAGCAAAGTGCAGAAAGGTGAATAATGGATGGAAGCATCTCTTCTATGAGGAAAGACAAGAGAAGGCTGGGACCGTTTGGCTGGAAGATGAGAAGGCTTGGTGGGAATTGCATCAATGTATGTACATACCTGAATGGAGAATGCAAAGAAGATGGAGACAGGCTCTTTTCAGTGGTGCCCAATGACAGGACCAGAGGCAATGGGACCGAAATTTTTCACTGTATGGATGACCAAGCACTGGCACAGGTTGCCCAGAGAGGTGGTGATCTTCACCCTCAGAGATATTCAAAAGCTACCTGGACAGGGTCTTGGGCAGTTTGGTCTAGGTGGCCCTGTTTGAGCAGGGAGGTTGGGACCAGATGACCTTCAGAGGTCACTTCCTACCTCAAGCTTTCTGTGATTCTGTGAACAAAGGGACAATTCTGTGGACAAAGAAGCTCTGATGCCACTACAGTGGTCCCCCACAAAGCAGAAAGTGGCATTGGGATGTCCTTATTCTTTACTGTTTTCTAGATGCTGTTTCCTCATGGGAAAGGCATGCTTGTGTCATTAAAAAGGTGGATAGACAATCCTGAAGCCAAGCAAACAGGTAAAGTCTCATCTAATGATATAAGTTTGCTTTAGCTAATTTCTTTTTTTAAACTGCTCTGTGTTTAAGTCTGACTCCAGTCTCATTACCTGACACACTCTAGCACTTCTACTGGCATTAGTGGAATTACTAACCTCTTGCAAGCAAGGATTACTTTATCTAAGTACCTAAAGCTAAAGGTATAAGAGTCCTAGCACCTCATCATGAAAGAGAAATGAAAACAGGAGACAGCAGATAATGAAATGATACTACTTCTCATCAAAACTTCCCTTTTAAATGAAAATAATAGTTTCCACAACTCACTATAGTATATTGTCTTTCCTTTCGTGGAGAAGGGGGTGAGGAGGGAACACAGCCTGAATTGAGCATGGATGAAGGATGGGCAGAAAGAGGGAGAGTGGGAGAGAATGGCTTTGCCACAAAATATGAAAATACAAATGTGAATCTGAGGTATCTGATAAAAATGGTAGTTGGTACTTGGCATCAAACTTGGTAAAAATGAACAACAACAACAAAATACTAGTTACTTGTTCCTATTCATATTGTTATGAGGTTAGGTTTAAAAAATAATTTCCACCCCCAAGCAGTTGTACAAATGCAAAATCCAACACACTCCTTAAAAAGCATGTTGTAACAATAAACCACTTTTTAAACCAGGCCTTGTATCTCACCCATTAGAAATCTTATCTACACAATTAAGTCGAGACTAGAGTAAATAATGTCTTACTTTTACAACAGTAACAGAGCTAAATATCCAGGTAATAATCTAGCTTTTCTATCTGTTTGCCTTGTTCATGTTTTTCAGCGGGTTTTAAGGACACATCTTAAAAAATTAAGAAGCCATTTTTAATTGTACGCTAAAAATAGGCATACAACATTTATCCAGCTTTATTATCATCTTATTTCTCAAGAAATATAGAGGACAAAACAAGAGTATCCTTCAAACACATCAACAATTTTTCAGGTATTATCTGTGATGGAACGGTTACAGATTCCTTAAGGAAGCATTTTGAATCATGTTTCAGTTTTGAGTCTTCTCAGTAGCATCTTCTTAAATGTATTTCTATTAAAAGTAATAGGGTTAAGACATACGGTAAAAAAAGGTCCTTCCTGCCCGTTTGAGAAATGTTGCTGTTTGTTTGCTCTGAATTGCTTTTTTGGTCCCTATTTTCCTTTTGAAAGTGTTTGATCATTGGGATTAAACAATTCTTCTGTTTGCTGGACCTGTTCATCCCTGCCTTTCGCAGCAAACATCACCGTGAAGATTTCCAGAAAAACTAACTCAACTCAATAACTCAAAGCAGCTTCTCAGCTAACAGAGCAGATCCTGAAACACAGGTTAGCTTATGCCATGAAATCTCAGATTTTTTTGAAAGCTACATTTTCAGAAACCTGTGAACACAAGGTGCTCTGTGCTGTATTATTTTGGGGTCATTATAGGAAGGGACACTGGAGAAGGACAGAATGTCCACATCTTTGCTCCACTGACAAACTTGCCTCCACTGAGCACTCACAGCAGCATGTACCCACTCACCACCGGGCAGAGACATGGGGGTGGCCCTGGCAGGCAGGTTGTGCTCTGGGCATCTTCCAGCTTCTCAGTAACTTGAAATACAGTTAACCTGAACAAATTTCTGAAGAAAAGGTGGGAAAAGCAAATGGGGCCAAACCTCAAAAGAAATAGAACACCCGTAGTTTCAAGTTGCACTTACTTCCTTTGGAAAATAACCCTTTTCCTGCACAATCCTTTCACTTTCAGGAATCTTCACTTCAGAAGTGATATCTTACCTTCTGATTCATGAAATACATGGTAAGGGGTGACCATGAAAATATGTTCTGCTGGACATGACTGTTGTCCCGAGTTAGCAGACCATGCACTGGCCCTCTCCAGCATTCACAGCTGGCTTGCACCCAGGTTTTTGCATGTTTGGGGAAAGTTACTGCAGTCAGGATCAAACTTGATTCCCCCTGGGGTGCTCATTGATTTTACCTTCCTGCCAGCGGCAGGGCATGGCGCCCGAACTTGCCCTGGAATGTTTGTCAGCTTGTTTGTAGGAGAGAAATTGATGCATTGCTGGGAGATGGACAGATCCTGCAGATGCCTGGGACCCAAGCATTTCTAGGGTTCTCCTTAAAAAGTGCAAGTGTGCTGGGCCAGCTCATGTTTTCCTGGGTGTCTGCCACAGGAATGTAATGGACACCTTTGTGTTCTGTACAGGATTTTTCAACAGTATTGCCCTATAGTTTTTGTGCAATCAGACATACCATAATCTAATCCAGAGCTCATTAGGGTCTGAGTTTGCACTCCCTGCTCATAGATAATTTCCTCTAATTTGTCAGCCACTGGGAGATCTCAGAATCTCACAGCTTTATTTCTCTCAGGTGCCCTGAAACTGCAGCTAACTCTATGAACAGCTCTTAGTAAGAAAGGGAGCAACAAAACCAAAGGGAGTAAGAGTGGTTATTAATGGAAAATTTCTCCTGATGAGAAAAGTCACTGATATTCTCTGTTCATCACAAAATTCTCCAATTTGTGTAACATGAAACGATTACCCACAAAGGGTTGCAGTGACAGGACAAGGGGTAATGACTTTAAACTGAAATAGGGTAGATTTAGTTTAGGTATAAGCAAGAAATTCTTCACTCTGAGGGTGGTGAGATACTTGAACAGATTGCCCAGAGATGTTGTGGATGATCCCACCCTAGAAGCATTCAAGACCAGGTTGGACGGGGCTTTGAGCAACCTGGTGTAGTGAAAGGTGTCCCTGATGATGACAGAGAGGTTGAACTAGATGATCTTCAAAGGTCCGTTCCAACCCAAATCCATTCTATGATTCTACGATACTGCCTTGGTTCCCAGATCACACCCACCCTCCCACCTTATCCACTAATGCAAGGCTAGTTGTGTGCTATACAATATTCTCTTTAACTGCAAGCTCTTGGTGAGGATGACCAGAAAAAGGTAAGAAGATGAGGAACTGGAATAGTGTTTTTAATGTGTATAAGTGTATTTACATATATATTGTATTGTATACATTGTTTTTTAAAGTTTTAGGGATTACATTCCTTGCTGCTGGGGAGCAATTATTACCAGCAAATAACACAGGCAAGATGCTGCTTCTTTCCTGCAACTTTTGCAGTTCTGAGCCTATAATTTAAGGACAGACCTTGTGTCTTAAGTTTACAGTTTTAAGTTTTACTTGTGGAGATTCTCCTCTTTGATGTTACTATAGTTTAGCTTTTCTTTGCTGGTTAAGTGCTGCAGTTTCTGATGATTCTGGTTCATCATCTGCACACTGTCTGTCATCTGTACAATTTATTTCTGCCTTACCTCTAGAAAAAAGATAGAATCTTATGGGGAATGCATGCATTTTTAAGAAATTACAGATAATTGTTAAATGGTTAACATTTTTTACATCAAAATTGCTTTTAAAGAATGATCTCCTAGAGAGAGATGTATAGAGCTAGCAGTTCTCAGGACTTCTGCTGTCAGCTATGCCTTTGATCCTTCAAATCCTAGCTGGTTTGCATGTCCAAAAAGCATTTGCTTTTCTTTCCCTAGAAGAGCTAGCCCTGCATGAAGTAACACTGCCTCTTTACACCTTGACTAAATAATATCTCAACAGAAAGAACATCAGTCCTCCTGGAGGATAACCACACCCTGGGGCTCTCACACCTTTTGCTCTCTCTCAGCAGAACTGTCTCTTAGCCACAGTGAAGTCTATCCCTTGCAGGAGCCTTTGGGCACCATCACATTCTGGATGCTAATCATTTTTATTTGCTTTGTTCTGCAGCCTGCAAGATGAGTAAAACCCCATCAAGAAAAAAACCACAGAAATCCCTCTTTGAGAGGTTTTGCTTAGTAGTAGTACTAGCAGTCATGCAAAGCAGGAGATCATAAAATACTCATTTTCATTTTTGCTCCACCTTCTCTTCAAATAGCTCATGTAGACTTTCAACCATGAATGAATAATATCTAACAATTGCTCTTTGAAGTAAATATTATTATCCCTGTATATGAAGCTGAAAATGGACCACAGATTGTTAAATAACTTTCCCAGGCATGCATCAGAACTGTATCAATCAGAAAAAAACCCAACCACTTTTTCTGTTTCAGTCCTGGATTTTGAATCAGCAAGATCATGTTTGACAGGAGCAAGCCATTTATTTTATAGCTAGAGAAAAACAGTTTCAGGCATTTGAGATAGAAGCAAATGTTATTTCCTTTTCTCTTAACAGTTAAATATTTGGGTGATTTTCAGTAGAGGAAATCAAGCCCTAAAATCCCAAACTTTTCACGTTAATATCATGCCATCTTCTATTTAGATCACTGAACAACAACAACAAAACTGTAAGATACAGATGCATCATTGGATTTCACTCTACCAAGGTGTCTGATTGACAGTTTACCTGGGAAATTGCAGATAGATTGTTTAAAGTGATCAGGTCAAGCTAGTGTTAACACCAGGAAACACATTTACATGAGGAAAACGAAAACAAAAAATCAGTGCATTTAAATGCTTTTTGCCTTGAGCATGAAATGTACCATGTGCAAAAGCCAGGCTGGGCTGGGAAAGACAAGTGTGATGAGAGGGAGAAGAGCATCCCCAGAAGCGAGAAGAAAGGTGGGACAGCAAATAAAAGAAGTGGCAGAAAATGAATGGATGTCGAAGGAGAAAGAAAAGATCTGAAGGGATGCAGTGAAAGACTGGGAAATGGAGAAGAAAGGGTCCAAGCAGAAGCATGAGACCTTACCTGCATGCTGAAACAGGCTTCCAGCACGGTGGCCATGGGGCCAGCCTGCTGCCATGGCGGGCAATGCCCTGCCGTCCCCCAGCACCCAGGGAGTGAAACCAAGTCGTGCAGGTGGTTGCCTTAAGGATGCACGTCACTGCCCACAGTGAAACCACTTCTTCAAAAGTGAGGGCCTGAGACCTGAGACTGAAGGAAACGGCTGTGGGATGGGGAGAAGAGGGCCTCTCTGGGGGTCGGGGAGCATCTTCCTTCTGTTGGAGGATGCCTCCGCCAAGCTGAGCAGCTGCCTCCGCTCTGGCTGCTCACTCCTCATCTGGTTCTTTAGCACTTCACTCACACTTCTACAAAGACATATTTTCTCGGGTAAACTTGGTACAGCTGACTTTTTGCTGTCTCACTTCAATTGTTATTTTCAAAGTAGTTATAGTTTCTGCTTTCATGCACTGGCAGTCTGCATAATTTCTCTGAGTATCGATGAAGAGAAGAGCAAGTGGTGCTGCCAAGCTAAAGAGCTCAAAAAATAATCCAAATTAAATTTGCACGACACCACGGGAATAGCCTGCTGCATCTGCGCTCACAGGCCAAGAGGTTTCTTGTGCTGGGTGAGCACTTGGTCTGCTGGTGACAGAGGACCTGCTACGGTCACCTCCAAAAGCAGGGGTCTGCCACCCGGAGAGGGAGCAGGTTTGCAGCATGGGGTTGTGTTTACTCAAGAGGGAACAGGGAACTAGCACTGTCTGCAGGAAGGCTCAAACTGAGCTACAGCTGCTCTGAAGTAGCTTTGCAGATGGCTTGTCTAAGAGATAAAAATAGAGGGCTCCAGGCTCACCCTCGGACGTGAGCCTCTAGGGACATGGTTTGTCTGCCCTCAGCCTGTCCCGCCTCGCTGTCTCCCTTGGAGAGCAGCACTCCAGAACCTGCCTCCTCATTGCCTCCCGGTTGCTGGTGTGTAAAGGCTTAAACTAGCAGGCCTGTGACTGAAGTTGGTTGCCCCAGCAAGGCCCCCTGGTTTGTACCAGGACAGGACAATGCAGAGGGGCAGGCCGGTCTCCTCAGCTTCCACAGCTATGTGTTCTAGACCTCAGGCAGTAAGTGAATCCAGTTCTGAGAGATAAGTGGTGGATCATATCCCCTAGGATATGCTGGGGGATTTTTATTATGCATTCATCTGTCGTATTTTTACTTGCTAGAGACCAAGAATCCATTCTGCAACTGCACAGAACCTGAATAAAAAGAATTCCTAAGTGAACAAGTTCAATGCCAGTAGCATGTTCACAGAAACCTGCGAGCCACGCTATCCAGATATTTATTTATTTATTTATTTATTTATTCATAGATAGATACCTGGTAAATAGCTTATTTTGCATTAGGGAAGATTAAATAAAGATGTAGATGGACCAGAATTAGATAGGCATAACATATGTAAACGAAGCCACAGAAAATATACCAAAGGTAATCACAGGGGCTATGGGGGACTGGCATTGAGGTCAGCACTATTAGCAAAGATGAGTGCATGATCTCTCACAAGACTGCATTAGAAACACAAACTGAGGCAACAGCACTGTATTCTGCTGCTGAAGACAAGTTTGTATGTGATGCAGTGCAAAGGAAGGAGCTAAAAAGATATGAAAACTAGGGAGGTATGTATTTGCAAGGATGCAAAAACCAGGAAATGAAGTGTAGGATGCCACAGGCCTTAGAGAAATCATTGTCAACAGGGAAATGCCATGCTGTAAACAAGCTTTTCTGGCTAGCAGATCACCTTTCTTTTTTTTCTTTTTTTTTTTTTTCTTGCAGCCCTCAAGGTTACACAGTTCCAGTGTGAATGAGGTTGGAAGACACCTCTGGAGATCACCTAGTCCAGCCCTGTGCTCAAATCACAATCAGCTAGCACAGGTTGCCCCTGAGAACATCCAGTACAGTTTTAGATATCTCCAAGGATAGAGACTCTGCAACATCTTCAGGCAATTTATTCAGTGCTCAAACACCCCCACAATAAAAAAGTGTTTCCTGATGCTCAGAGGGAACCTCCTGTGTTCGTTTGTGCCTCTTTCCTCTGGTCCTGTCACTAGGTACCATAGAAAGGAGTCTGGCTCCCCCATCAGATTTTTATACTCAGTGATAAGATCCCACCAAGCCTTCTGTTCTCCAGGCTGAACAGTCTGAGCTCTTTGCCCTCCTCCTCATATGTCAGATACCACACTCCCTTATCACCTTCAATGCTATTCACTGGACTCACTCCACTGTCTGTCTTGTACTTTCTCGTATCCCTTTCAACACCACATACAGTTTTACCCTCAGAAACCAGAGGTAGACAGTCTGTGCTTCTGTTCTGAAACTACCTTCTACCTCATCCACTTAGTTCTTGCAAGCAGTCAGGCGGCATGACAATGACCATCCAAACACTTACATATATACTAGAAGAGCAGATGTTTGTCCTTCAAGTCCTTTAAAACTGCAAGTGAGCAAAGTGCGTTGTTTTCTCTTGCACCCGATGCATTCAGCACTGGGAGCTCTTGGGATTTTTTGGGAGATATTTTGTGGTTTTGTGGATCAGCCAAGGAAAAACTAACATTAACTTTCTTAATGGTAAGTATGAGAATCTGCTGCTTATGATTAAGATGATCTGGTATCAGAAGTCTTAATGTACATGTGAAGTTTTCAGCTTGAATGCTTCTGTGAAGGATGCTATTAGCTAGGACAGTTTGTATCTGCTGGATGAAGCCAAAACAAATATATAAAATCTGGTAAGTTAGCTTATTCCTAAAGGGGTGGAGGGGATTCGACAAATGTGTCATACACATGTATATGACAGTAAAGCATTCGTCTGAGTGAGTAGGGCTTTTTACCTCCACGGGAAAATGTCGTCTGTTACCAAGTATTTTATTCAAGTTGTGTCATATCATGGTTGGCCTTCACTGCAACAGTTAGATAAAGCCAGCTCTAGTGGGAGTAGCCACATGGTAAGAAACTCTCTAGCTAAACCATATGACCTAATGATCAGCACAGTGAAAGCAGACTGACATTTTAGCACTTGTACTAATATGAACACTAGCTTAGGGATAGACCTCCCCCCATCAGGGTCGACTTCTGACTTGCTACTTGATTTGAATTCAAAACTTCACTGAATTGGAATGCATTTCTTTTCTGCATGTAAATGGCAGTCTGACTAGGAGCACTGAGAAATGAACCCCAATAACACTTTTAGAATTGAGGACAAAGTCTCCAAGGCAAAGCTAAAAAAAAAATTATTTACAGTGTTGGATGCATAGTGGGAGGGTTTTTTCCACAGCATATGCACACCGTGTGGAGTTTCTCTTACACTTTTATGTATTATGGTCATACATATGCATGACTCTTCATTTGCATTTTACTACCACCCGCCCACACCTGCGCACTGTTGCCAAGAGGGTGTTCATGGGGGTTGAAGTTTTACCCCACCTGCCTCTGCGCATGCATGCTTTCCAGGCAGGCAGCCAGCTTGCTATTCTTCACAGGGCCATCTTCAAAACTGAGGCAAATATTTATATAGCAGTAGACACAACTAAAACACATCTAAGGTACATTTAAGGTAGCCCTCAATCCGATGCAGTTTCCTTGCCTCATTCCCCATAACTGGGTACTAGAAGACTTACATTCTTCCCAGCCGCCTAAGGATGGGTGTCCTTGGCTGAAGCAAAACTATTCCTGTTTATCACAAGCACCGTTTGGTTTCTTCCAGATACTGTCAGTAGAGAACCACCTAGCTAAGGACCTGTGCGTATTGCCACAGCAGGCTGGTCCATTCAGTTCAATCTTCTGACTGCCATACTAGTCATTCTCTAACACTTCAAAAGAAGATTAAAAAAAATAATAGTTTTGTGGTATGTTCTCAAGAGTGGTAATTTCCCTTAGACTACAGACAGCAATTGGTGTATTTCCTGAACTATCAGGCCTCATTACTCTGCCTTAAAAAAAAAAAAGAACAAATGTTAAATTCTTGTCAAATACTACTCTGAGTATGCTTATATTTTTGTATAACTTGCTAACTTTTCTTAATGGTATATTTTTGTATATCTTGCTAACTTATTTTTCTTAATGATATAATACTATGAGAGAGTTTAAAGGTTCAGATTATGTGAACACTTTCTTTAGAAGTATTTCCTTTGATCTGTTTCAATAATAGCAAGCAAGGCCAGTTTTGTAAGTAGAGATAATATCTTTTAATAGACCAACTGGTGCGGCTGAAAAAAATACAGTACTTAGGCTTTTTCCAACTACTTGGTTGGTTTAACAAGATTCCTACCTACAAAACTTGTCTTGCCTATTATTAAAAAAAATAAAATAATAAAACCCCACAGCTACTGTAACTCTATCCCTCAAAAAGTATTGTTATTCATTTGTATTATCTGGTGCCAACCTGCGCTTCAGGATCTGTTTCCACATCATTTACTGAACATGTTAATTTTGAGTCAAGACAAAGAGAAACTGTCACTCTCAATAGCAGACATGGCTTTCTCAACACTGGTTCAAATGTTAGGGGAGAGTTATTTGGCACTTGTGACCTGATTTGGCTGGAGAAAACTGCTCTTGGCAGGGCTATTCTTCCCAAGGATTTCCTTTTCTCTCCCTCCTCCCCACCCCCCCTTTAATTTTCATCTTATAATGTTTGGTTCTGCCTTTCTGTCACAGCTCATAAAAACTCTGTCACTTGGCTATGGCTGCATGCATGCGTATAGGAGTATTTCCCCATTTCTGGGTCGAAAAGCACACCACAGCTATGACTTGACTACAAAGTGGGACGAGACCCAAGGGCATCTATCTGTTTTTCCTTAGTCTTGCTCCTTGGATCTCATGAAAAGCAAACCTGGGTATGTGCCCAGGAGAGGAAGAGCAGCGCTCTCCATATAGGTGCCAGCTTCAAATAACGGGGGGCATAGTTTTTAGAAAAAGTTTATAACATCATAAATCACTACTCTGCAGTAATGCCCAGTAAATCTCTGTGCATTGCACGAGGCAATGGAGCAAGTTCAAGCAGAGAGCGAGTGGCTGGCAAGACTTCTCAGTGCTCTGGCTGACCAGCAGGAACAGGCAATAAAAATAAAACTCTGGAGATGAACACATAGTTATGATTAATGAGAAGGTGTCGGGCTCTTCTATCGAGACTTTGTAGCTGCAGGTCAGTCTCCTGGCCAAGTCCTTATATTATAGTTAACAGAACTGAAGAGACAGGAGAGGTGAGTTTGCCAGAGCCACAAAAAGAGGTTCATACCATCTTGAGCCTCTTCCCATTACTGGCTCTGCTATGCTGGCCAAGGAATGTAGCAAAGATGAAGGATGCTTCCAAGCTGGTTTGATGCCTAGAGGCTTAGGTATAGAACCTACACTGACTTCAGTGGGGGAGAACTCGAACACCCTTGGCACTGTATCGCACACTTCACTGCTGTCTGGGTGCTCTGACTGGCAGGATCACGTGCTACTGCCCAGTCCGCTATCTCAGCTCTTCCCACATCCAGTGGGGATGTTTTCAACCCGAGCTACAGCATGCAGAAAAAAAAAACATGGGTCGTATACACACAAGCCCATTTGTGTCCTTGTTGCTAACCTCACTGTGTATATGTAATATTAGACATATGCATGGATCAGCAGAAGAGCTGTGGGAAAAGCAGATTCACAAGGTTGAAAACACAGATTATAGAATACACTTGAGCGATGGGAGTGGCTACACCACTGAAGTCTTTGCTTGGAAGAATTCATTTCATGTTCAACCAGTTTACCCAGAAAAGGTATTACCCTACGTGTATCATGAAATCTCTTGTAAGATAACTTGATACCATTAAATCCACAGTACTACAGCTCTGGATAAAAGAGCTACAGAGCTTGGGAGAGCTCTGAGAGAAAGCTGAGATTTTGCTTCTCCCTTACTAAAATCTCTCTGTGACCCCTTCCAACTTCCTCACATGCATGTATTAACTTGTCCACTCAGTTTGACCTTTCTGTAGGGAAGGGACGTTTTTCCAGGCGCCATCACACCTGGAATAAGGGGTGATAGACTGCTGGTAGGCAGACTTCAGCAGAAGGTAACATTGGGTTCCTCTCTTCCCCCCAACCTAGCATTACCTCAGCACAACATTTTCTACCTCCCATTCCCCTCTACGCACCCTAAAGGCCCCATCTGCCACGGATGAGCAGGCTAAAGGAAACCAACGCACTCCTAGCCTTTCCTTTTCCCCAGTGCAGCAGTTGAGTGTCACCCCTGGGCACTTGTTTGTGGCTGCAACAGCTCCCAGTGCAGGGCAGCCTTCGGTTTCACTCCTGAGGCATAACACTAACTCCAGAGGGCTGAGACCTACACAGCTAAGTAGTGCTGTGGCCACCTCAGCTAAAGCAGCCAGGACAGCCTCTGATCTGTGTACTAAAGCAAACTGATTTCGGTTATTTAAGGTGGCACCAGCTGGGACTGAAACATTTCCCGCGGTTGGGTTGTTTAGGAGAACTCTCTGACCCATGGAATTTGCTGCAGTTTGTCTGAGCTCCTCCCCAGAGATTTTAATGGAGAAACCAAGAGGGTCTTTTCATCCTTTTGCCTACTTTTCTAAACTTGCAGGTACACAGAAGCTGTGAGTTCTTTGTCACACAGCTGAAAGGAAGCAAGAGGTTGAAAAATGTTGGGGAGTAACAGAGAGGTGATACCCTCATCCTGATTTTTTGCAGAACTGGAGCCCTAACTCTTGTAGCCTTGCCCTTCTCCAGTTTTCTGTCCATTTTTTGCAGAGGAATAATCTTTTTTTCTTCCTCAGCTGGTTCATAAGCTCAGAGAAGTCACACTTAACTACAAAAATAGCGATCTTGAGAATTTCAGCTTAAGGCACGCTTTCTTCTTGAAGTCTTTAAAGTCTTTATCTAGAGAGAAAGACTTGGATTTGTTTCAATGTGACATTTGAAAGCTGGCTCATGATTTCCGCCAATTTCTTTTTGCACGAACTGCCAAAAGCGTCTCGGAGGCAGGCCCCGATTTTCTGTTCGTTTTTAGTACGAGGAGAGGAGACTACAACAAACAAACAAAAAAAGCAGCCTCAATTTGACAGCAAACACTTTTCTTCCCAAAATAACACCAAGCGTGCTTTAACGTACGACGAGGGTGTACACTTGATACATCATTTCAGCGATCACACTGCCAGCTATGCCAATGATTTGGGGGTTGGACTCGATGATCTCTCGAGGTCCCTTCCAATCCCTAACATTCTGTGATTCTGTGAATGTTAGGGGTTGGAAGGGACCTCGAGAGATCATCGAGTCCAACTACTCCTGCCAGAGCAGGATCACCTAGATGAGGTCACACAGAATCACAGAATGTTAGAGATTGGAAGGGACCTCGAAAGATCATCTAGTCCCATCCCCTCCATTGCCACAGCAGCATCACCTAGACCAAGTCACACAGCAACTGGTCCAGGTGGGTTTGAAACATCTCCAGAGAAGGAAGACTCCACACTCTATGATTTCATTGTGTATGTGTGTGTGTGTGTGGGGATGACGACATCTTGAGCATCTTCGCGAGTGAATCACTGACAAATTCAAACAAAACTCTCCACGCTGAGAGGAAACCACTTGAAACACCCGTGCAGCCGCTCCCTGCTCCAGCAGAAGTGGGGGGAATCCCTCCGGCAGGGAGCAGCGAAGACACCCGTGAGCTGTTCATGTTTTATTTGGCGGTGAAACGAGCTGAGACGCCGGCTGGGACCGCCCTGAAGGACAGAGACGGGGGAGCGCAGCCCTTGTGGGGAGGGGGAGCCGCTTCCAAACGGGCGCTGCCGCCCAACGCCCGCCGGTTAACGGCTGCCCCCAGCTCCCAGCCGAGCCGGGGGACTCCCTCCGCGGCCCTGCCCCGCACAGGCCGCTCGGCTGCCCGAGGCT
Source organism: Todus mexicanus (assembly GCA_013389965.1). NCBI lineage: Eukaryota > Metazoa > Chordata > Aves > Coraciiformes > Todidae > Todus > Todus mexicanus. The sequence continues at coordinate 21,846 of WEIS01078312.1, read as the reverse complement.
CGGCCGCCCCTTCCCGTTCCCCGTTCTTTCCCGTTCCCCGTTCCCGTTGTTGCCGTTGCCGGCGGCGTTACCCATGGTGCCCCGCGCCGGCGCAGGCGCGGCGGGGCGGCCGCTCAGGAAGAGGAAAATGGCATAAACAACCCCGAGCGCCGCGACCACTGAGGAGGCGCCGCCGCCCCCGCCGCGGGCTGCGCGGCCCCTTTAAGAGCCGACGAGTCGCCCCTTCCTCCTCCTCCTCCATCCTCCTTTTCCATCCTCCTCCTCCTT
>WEIS01078308.1:0-58299 GCA_013389965.1 Todus mexicanus | reverse complement strand
TGATGTGACAGCAGTGGCCTCTGAATAACACGGAAGATGCTGGAGAAGGACACAATGGAGGGAAATGAGTCTTGGTATTTGATTGGAAGTTAATGGTGAGTTTGTGTCAGTTGAATAAAGAACAAAAAAAAGGCAGAAATATGCAGTGCTCAGAGGTTGGGCAACACCACAAAAGAGAGTTAATCGAGAAGTTACCAGCACTTCTTCATCACACCAGCAAATCCACAGGAACACAAATTTAATGAGGGAAATAAAGAACAGGATGGCACTAGTTCAACACCGCAGAGTCAACAGAGAGTGTGCGACAGGCTGAAAACAAGGTAAGTCACCGGCACCAGGGACAAATTCCCAACCCCAGATCCACAGCTAAGGGAAATTCATTGTGGCATGTGAAAATAGAACATCTCCCAAAACTCCAAAGCTCTCAGAATAAAAGCCCAAATCAGCTGAAGTAATATACTGTGCGAGATCTTCTTGTGGTAATTATGTTCTTCCCCCATCCCAGGGATCTGTGAGGGTCCCTCTCTAAGCTGGAGGAATTGGTGGAAATCCTCTTAAGCAACTACTTCACTGCTAGTGAAGGCAGCTCTGCTCCTCACCATCACAGCAGCATTAAAGCTCTCTTGTCCCGGCATGTGTCCTGACTCAGATCCAGCCCATAGCAAACTCCCGCAGCCATACGACGGGGAGCAGAAGGAAGGAGTTTTCTTCCCCAGCACCTGAAAATCCTTCCTGGCTTCAATATTTTCCAGAGCAATGTAGCAAAGCAATATACAGGATCTAGCCTCCATTTTGAAAGGTTTAAATGGACACATTCTCAGGCTCAATTACTGCACAGGATTATGAATGCGATTTCACATTCAGCTTTGCTCCTGACCTGCTCTCTGACCTCGGGAGATAACTCAGTGTTATTCAGGTTCCCTCATAAAAAATAGGCAGTAAAAATAAACAAACCAAGACGACAGCAGGGGATTTTGAGATGGAGCTAGCAAGTGGTTTGAAATTTTCACTGAAGACCTGCTTTTGCAACTTCTCCATGGTAAACTGCAGTTGAGATACAGAGCAAAAATAAGAGCTTCTGGACCAACATTTTTTATCACTTAATGTTGTTCTCTGGGAATTTCATATAAGAAGTACTTGTCAATCTATTTTTTCGCTGTTTGAAGATAGGCGATGAAGATCTCTTAAATATATAAACTTTTACGTAGAGTATATAGATACATTTGTAATAGTAAAATCATTTATTGTGAATCCCTTGTTTCATTTTTCTAATTACAGAGAATTGGCACGAAATAGTCGTGAAACTCAGAGTTGTAAAAAAATAAAAATAAAAAACTCCAAAATCCCATTAGATTTTCTTTCCCAATACAAAGAATTACCAATAACTGAAGCATTTCTGGTTTTCTCCTTTTAATTTTCTTATACTACATAAATTCTGAAATTCAAAGATTCAGCACTCAGAATGATTTATTTGATAAGCAGGGAGTACAAATCTTAATGGTCTAAAAACTGAAGAAATACAGACTCCTGGAGCCAGAAGATAACCTTTTAGTAGAAAATATATCACGACCAACTGCTCCACTGCAAAGAACGCAGACGAATGTGTTGATTTTTTCAGCGTGAGTGAAAGAATTTGCTTGAAATTTAGGGCTTGCTGTATCTAAAAAAACAAGTTTTGCCAGGCTTTGGAAGATGTGATACCATTTAAAATGTCATATTAAGCCAACTGCAAAGAAAATATTTATTTTACAAGAATAGAAGTAGTTTCTTGAGAAATATTGCCACTGAATTAAATGGCTTGTTTTAAGAATTCTCCAGTGTATTACATAAAACCCTGTATTCCATAAAATTAAAAACCACAAGAGAATGAAAAGCTTAAAATAATAATTTTTTTAAGTTTTCAATTTTTATGGGAATTTATCAACTGAAGGTTGGATCTCCCTTACTCTTGAGCTACTCTTAAGCAAGATATCCTCCTTCCTCTGCTGCACACACTGGGATGAGTGTGTTACTGTATGGAATTACACGAATTCTCAGAGCGTATGTACAACATCAATTAAATTATAGGGTGTCTTGTGAGGATTCTGTCCAGTAGTTTGAGACACCACTAAAGAACGCATAATCTGAAAGCTTCTTCTCTTTGATTATCTTTTCTTTGCACAGCACATATTACAGGATATGTGGATTTACAACTTCATGATATGCAGCCATTCGTATAGACTAAATACTTTTTGTTAGAATCTGAATAAAAGGCCCATTTGAGCGAAGAAAAATTTCTTTTCTAGTCAGGAGCAATAAATTCCTAACATCCTCGTGTGATCCTGAATTAGTCAAGATGGACAACTCCAGCAAATGAAAATTCAGGTAGGCAGGCAAAAGGCGTATTTCTTTTAGTGAAGCATTCTGAAGTAATTCAGCTGGGCTGGAAAAGACTGAAGTAGATTCTATAAAGGAAAGTGCCGAGACAAATTGCTTTCCTCTACAAAAACACTTTCCTGCAGAGATCTTCCTAGGCATTTTTCAAGCATAGATGAAGCACTTTGGCCGACAATATAAACACATCTCAGAGCAAAACAACATACAAAACTGAAGCTGTGACTACTCACTGAAAGGGGAGGTCGGCAGTGTTCTGTTTTGTAGTCGTTACGGGTTATGTCTTTAGCTGATCAGGCAAGAGAGAATTCTTGGTGTGTTGGGCAATGAAAAGCACGAAGGATCTGTCAGGAAGAAAAAAAGTGTGTAATTTTCACCAAAAGTGAACTGCAAAATGCTAGTAATAAGCGAAGACTTGAAAAGTATTTCAATATTTACCTCTCAGTTTTTTATTACCAAAAGGGCAACACAATGTACCTACTCTAGGACATCAAAAATAATCTTTGAGGTGCATCTTTCCTTATGTCTCTCATTTTCCCTCCTCTCAGCCCCGAGTGTACACACCCAAACAGTGAGATAGCTCAGCCAATTTTTACACTGCTAAAACTAGCAGATAGGAACTGACCATATCCTCTCTACGAAATTCCCAAAGAAAGAAAAGATGCAATAATCTTGACGGTATTTCTCAAAACTTATGGATCAAGACATTTTTTCCTCCAGGTATCTGCATTGCAAAACATTTATTTTAAAGTACTCTTAGATGTCACCACTTGTTGCCTCCTCTGTCAATTTATTCTTTTCTTTCTCAGTGTGCAATACTTTATGCTACCTGGTGGTTCTCACATTTTCTTTAGTATTTTCATTATCCTGAAAAGTCCTTTTGGAAAAAAAAAGTACCTAACATGTCCACAGTCCCAGCAATTGTTTTATATTTCATCTGGTCAATGCGATGATCCAGACAAAGCCACTACTTGTAAGATGACTTGGAAAAACCAGTGGTTTCACCTTGCATTATCAAATTGAACAAGAAGAAATAGCAGTGCAGATGTAATTGGTCATGTTGCCAAAAGAATTCAAATAGCTGATAGCCACCCACTCAAAAAAACACAGAATCACCGCAGGCCGGAGGTGGGAACAGACAAGCAAACCACCAACACTAGAGCCAAATATTTCAGAAATACAGACAAAACCCCACAGACAAGCGACTGCTTTCCACTGTTACGCATGCAACTTTTAAGTGATTTTCTGTTAACACTTAGAATATTTAACAGTGCCAGCTTTATCTATTGCTCTCGTTGAATGCAAATTAATGGTACTTATTTTGGGTTTAAAAAGAAGCTTGATGTACCAGCACTACTTAACTCCTGAGGTCTATCTCCCTGGAAATGAATACGCATAATTGTATTTCAGGCCAACAGCCTTCCATAAAGCATCAATTATTTAAATAAGACAAAGAATTCGATACACATTGTACATTTTTATCATGTAAAATCTTTAAGGCCAGAATCATGGCATATGATCCTCTAAGAATATGAATCGATGTGAAAAAAAAACAACAACAGTGCTTTTAATTTGCAAATGCAAAAGCTGCAATCCAGATAACCTTGCTAATTAGGGGGTGGAATGCTGTCTTTACTTTCATAATCTCCTTATTTTCACTATTTCGCTTACTTTCTTTTGTGCAACCCTATGAGCCGATGCCTCAGTGCAAATTACACTTCTATTACATACCTCCCGCTTCGCTAATTCTGTGCCCTTTACAGTATTTGCTTATAATTGCTAATTCCTTTATACCTTCCCTGTTTGTATATCACTATTTCAGGAACCGCTGAATTTGGAAGAGAAACAGTCAGAAGAGCAGCATCAGGCTACACTGAGATATGAACGCTGATAATCTACCAGCTCTTCTTTGACCCTCATTTTGTTGCTGGTCTCGTTCCTTCTCCTGTAGCAATTTGTAGGGAAGAGACAAAAGATTATGCAAAAATGACTTTAAAAGAAATCTGAAGAAGAAAGTTTTCCAAACTCACAAGAGATTTAAAGCATTTCATTTTCTTTCTCCTCTGACACTGTAAAAAAACTGCAGCAATGCTACAGTTACTGTCTGCAATTTCTCTTGTGGCCTTTTTTACAGTGAGAGGTCCAAAAAAAGATGAAACAGTCTAGCTATAACTGAATTAAAACAAACAACAATTCTAAATCCATGTAGTAAATTAATTAACAAAAAAGAAAAACCTAGTTTCATGTTTCGTTATAGGTTTTTTCAGTAAGCTACATCTTACCAAAACTGGCTCAAAATGCAATCTGACAAGTTCAAATGTCTCTCTAAATTCTAACAAATATTTACCTTTATGTGCCTTTCTGTAAGAGGACAGGCGAGAAATATTTGTATACATCCATCAGCATTTACAAAGAAGTGAAACCAAGCAAGAAGAAAAAAACAAACAAACAAAATCACAAAAACCGAGATGGTGAAGTCTGAAATAATATCACAGTCTTTAAAAATAATTTCAGCAGATACTGCACAACCAGCATAAAAAGAAACTACTTCTCAAAAGGGGTGGCACATCCCATGTACTGGCACTGTCACTGACACAAAACATTTCCAGAGTCTGCAAGGCTCTATCTCTTTTCTAATTTATCAGTCCTAATGATGAGAGATGATTATTTTCTAAGTAGCATTAGAAACAGGGGAGTACCTTTCTAGTACCTGGAACAGCATCTATTTGTTTCACAGCCATACTGCAAGTTTACAAAAAAATGTCATGAAACAGCCATGAAGAAGATAAATGAGAACTAAGTTTGTACTGAAAATAAAGTGAAAAAGGGTAACTTTTCCAGTTCCATTCCTAGGAGCTGTATGGGGTGGCGGTGCCCAGGTGCTGCAGGGGCTGCCCCACGCCGGGCACGGCAGGTTCCAGTGGGCTCCACAGCATCCTGCTCAATATCAGTGAAAATCGGGCATTTGTAAAGGTTTAAAAATTCCAGTGTGTGCCTTTTGCACAAATACACACTTGAGCCATAGTCTATGTTGCCATTTAAATTTCAGCTACTACCAGCAGTGCTAGTAACCACAGTAACAGTGCACCTAATAAGAGTACAACGAGGGTAAATTAAATGTAACGAGAGGTTGTAAATTACTCTGAGTGCCACTGGAGTAATTGGCATAAAAATCCATACATTTACTATATACTGCAAGATCTGGTCCTTATAGAGTAATCCGCCAGTACTACTGAGATGGTATCTACAAGCAGTCAGACAAAAACTGAGAGAGAGGATCTGGCACACTTCATGCTGTTGCATGTCTTGCCCTTGTTAATGATTAATTAATGAGTTGTGTTTCTTAGATAGAGGTTATAGATTACACACACAGGAATGATAGAAACGGATATCACAGCTGCAAGCATATAAAAGCCAGAAGACTGCAAAATCTACATAACACAGATAATCTGTATTTGATCCTGTTCGGCACATACTTTATGTTGTAGACTAGCATTAATATTTTTTAATTTTCTTTTTAAAAAAAATTAAAAATCACTAGAACATTTAGTGCAAGGTTCTCACCCACTGAGTGCCACTAAAACATTTTCCTGCTCATTTTTGGAACTGCTGGCCCCAGGCCAGGCAGCACACCCCCTCACCTCATCACTGCACGCCCAGTGCTGTGCAGCGCTAACCGCTCGCTGTTCGCCGCGCCCGAGAGGCCGCTATTTCCATTCAATTGGCTGGGATCTTGGCATGGCAAGATTAAAGAAGTAGCATCTACTAACACCATGTGCTCAATTTTCCTAGCACTTAGCATTATGCAGCACTTTGCGCGCTATACGCTCCGGGTGCCTTCAGCTGTGAGCTGAGAATGATAAACATTTATATAAATCAAGGTATCCAGTAAATAAGGAACGAGGAAGCATTTACTGGTTATGCCACGCTCTGCTTAATGCGGGTATCTATCACCGCATGGAAGGCCACGGGACACAGCGTGCCGCTCGCCTCCCTCGCCAGCACTGCAGCCGGTGTGTGCAGCAGCAGCAGCCGCCAGCAACGTGTGCTGCTGAACGAGGCAACCCCGCTACCAGAGCCGATACCCTCCTTACCTCAGCAACATCCCTCCTCCTGTGAGCCAGGACAGGAGCTGATGCGGTTACTCTATGAACCTGACTGCGCACTTTACCAAAATATTCCTGTTTCTTTTGTCTCCCCCTGCTACAGCTTATGTCTCCATCAGTTCTTTGATCTGGCTGAGTGTATTGCCAGGGAGGTCTGTAATGACAGCCTATGGGGCTGGGGGAGTGCCTGGGGCACGAGTGCGTATGTAGGTGTTGACAACTGCAACCTTTAACATTACAAGACGATCTCCCTCCTGAACTCTTTCTTTCATTGTCTTCACCCCACCGGTGATCTTATAAATGACATCATGCTTCGTTTCACAAGACTAATTTGTTCTTGGACAGCATCTGATCAAAATACTGCATAAAGCAAGTGTTCCGAGGAGAAGATGTCCTCATCCATCTTCACTCAAAGGCCAGAACAAATTCAAGTTAAAGATTTTCCTTTTGGCTATTGAATCCTTTACGTTTCTTTGCCATCACTCCCTAGGATTTTTTTGGCAACTTGAGAAGTTGCACTCTAATATAGCCCACATTTCAGTACAGACAGAGAGCAGCCTGCAGAGAGGTTCCTTCTAAGTACAATTGGTACACAGCATTTGAAAAATGAAGAAATCTACTACGTTCATGGCAACTTATTATATTCCATGTATAGCTTTACCATCCTCAAGAAACTTAGGTAAATTAATGCTTTATAAAATACCAACCATTCCAACAAATGAGGGAAAATGTAGAATTTGTACACATTCAATATTTAATACAGATGCCAATTACTAAAAGCGATACTGATCAAAGCCTAACATTCTTGACAAATGAGAGTAAAACTTTCAAGATATACTTTTCTTCATCCTGGCATTGACATATAAAATGGCAATAGGTTTATGAGGGTTCGGCCAAACTTGAAAGAAAAAAATATTATTTCTTCTTCCTATTAGGCAGCAAAAGCTATGAGAGAGAGTAGTAGCTTAGTAAACGGAAATGAACATTTTGGGGTAATGAAAAACAATAACAAAAATGAAACTTTTAAAATCCATGAAATTATAAACACAAGTTTTTCAATCTATTATAGCTGTAGGAAAAAAAAAAACAACTGAAGAAATTACAGCTTCCTCAAATATGTAAGTTCTGTACCACTTCATAATTGCCGTCTGTCCAAACCTCTACCTTAAAAAATTAATCTTTTTTTCTAATGAATTTTAGTAATAGTTGAAGACAACAGTTTAAATTTTCAAGAGAAATATTGACCAAAGTCGACAAGAACAGGAATGCAGCGCTTGAGAGTAAAAGAAAAGATAATGGCAAAATTCTAGCAGCACTGCTTGCAAGAGGCACAGACTGAAAATCACAGCTAAATCACAGCAGAGCACAAAACACAATACAGCGGAGAAGTCACTTGGCTCGCATCTTCAAAGATGCAGCAATCTTAAGCCAAATAAAAAGAAAAGCAGTAAAAATGAAAAATATACCAGCCTTTGTGACATATCTACCGAAATATGTATCCAGAAGAGCAGGGAGAAAGACTGCAGAAGCTGCAGGAAAGCAGTATGGCCATCTGAAACACGGGGAGCAGGCTTCCACAAAGAATTACAAATGCTACAGGAGAGTAACACTGAAAGTTGGTGCTTAACAAACACCAGCTGTAGCACCAGCCCTGCAGGAAGAAGCCTCTGTCAGCACCCGAATCAAGAGAGTCGACAATAATACACCAAATTATGCTCAGTGAAAAAACCAAAAAAAATCATTCATCAGCAGTGCTGGGTGTTTATCCACAGTTTAGATCTAGTCACAAAACAGTGCTTTAGATAGATTATAAACCCCTGGATAACAGACTTCAAAGATTCTGTCCTGTTTCAGGGTATCAGGAGTTCCAAAAACCGCAAGGGGAAGAACTTGAAAGAAAAAAATAACTCGAAAAACACTAGAGGAGAAATTACTAAAGCAAATGTCTTTGCTGTGAATTTAAAAAGATCAATCTGAAATGACAGTTTACTAAACTTTTCAAGAGCACATACAGTGTGTATTTAACATCTACAAATAATACTTCTTGTTTGCAAAAGACTGAAACCGTGTCAGGTAAACAGCAAACATCTAGCAATAATTTGGAGAGTGAAGAACAGGCCAATGGGGAAGAATCCACTGGTTTTTCAAGAGGAAGAAAAAGGAGTTGGAAGGAGAATGTAAAATGTTCAAGTCAGATTCACGAAAGAAACTCAGGTGTTGTCCAGGAGGCTGGCACAAAACATATTCTGGGCTGTGCCCACCACAGTCTGCAACTTGGTAAAGCCTCAGTCTCTATGACTAGTGAGAAAACCACTACCTCTTGAGATTTAGTTTGCGTTTAGGTTTTCTTTGTAAGCTGCTCAACTAAGCAAAACATTGATCAGTGTCACTGTAGAGGACAGACAACAACTTAAACCTGAGCACTTACTAAAAGGTGCAAAGTGTTAGCGTACAGACATGCACACATGAACACCACCAGCAGCTGACTCAACCCAGACCAAGGGATTCATTGAAACGGTAGAAACAAACTGCCAAGGAGATAAGACCCAGAACAAACCACTCAGGAGCCTCACTTGTAAGCATAAAAATAAATGTAAGCCTGTATCTACCATTACTTTGCACTGAGAGCTTCCGATTCCAAAGAATAAAATAAAAAGGAGAAAAGAATAAAACTTACAGTGAAAATGCCAGAATATCATTAACTCTTAGAACTACTGGAGAAGTTCAAAGACGGGCATCATGGTAACCGGATTCTGACAGCAACAGAGCTACTGAGGGGAAGCTGCAAACGCCAGGGAGGAGGAGGGGGAACAGAAGAGGTGGATAATCCTATTAAGTCAAACACAGATCATCTAAGGATGAAAGGAGCTAGGGCTACCAAAAGTGAAGGGAACATCAGCAGGGGAGGGAGAAGACTGATCAGCCATTCAGTGCTGCTAGGGGCAGCTGCTGGCACACAGCGATGCCTGGTCAAGATCTGTGATGGATCCGGAGCCTTGAATCATAACACACCCGGCAAATAAAGTCCTGGTCTTTCCCTCTTTACATTGCACCAGCCACTAATGTAGAGGCACCCGAAGAAGCTTCAAGCATTCAGAAACAACCTTTTGGCAGGATGAAGGAAACTCTACAGCCATCCACAAGCACCATCACCGGGCACCACTGGAAGTGCAAGTGTAATTCACTCTGGATATAAGCAAACCCTAACATTCCAAACAATTAAGAACTATTCCAACAGTATTTTATGAAAAATCAATAGTAACTGCAATTCCAAACAATGTCTTTAGAGAAGAGTTATTATTTACGTGTATACTGAGATAACCAGCCTATTGTCTTTTTAAAAGGAATGAATAAAGTCACTCCAGGAAAGTCTCATTCAGAGACATAAGTTTGTGTATAAATATATTTTCTTTTTTTTCAGAGGGACAGACACCTTCTCTCCCCCCTTCTCTGTACATGAAGAGCGGTTAAACTGAGCTGCTGAAGGCACATGCATTTGAAAGCCTGTTTAAGAATGCCTGTTTGTTGTCTCCCTCATCTTGCACATCTCGCACTCCTATAAACTGCCTAGACCACAACAAGACGAATACCACAATTTAAACCTCCTTACAATAAATCTCAAAAATCCCAGTGTGCTTTGATCAGATCTGAAGAGAAGAAGCGACACAGGAGCCTTCCCCTTCCCTTCCCTTCCCCTGCCTGGGCAGGCTGGAGGAATGCGTCCCCTCCAAAGCCATGGGCACACCGGCCTTCACGGCCCAGCCCACGCACGGCGCTGAGAACAGCAGCACAGCCACCAGCGCGCCGGGCACCTAGCGTATCGCCCTCGGCAAACACCGACCGCTCCGAGGAAAGGACACCACCGAGAGAGCTGGCAGGTATGTTATCCCGACCTTCTGACTCTTCCACACAAGACCCAGGGGACATCAAATAGAACTAGCGGCAGTCTGGTTCAAAACATTTCAGCTTTTTCTCTTTCTTCCCCCCTCCTTAGAAAAGGTGGCTCTTTACACAGCAAATGCACATTTGCTGGAGGATTCTGGGGAGGCCACAGGTTTACAGGGATTTAAGCAAAGGCAAGAACGATCCACAGAAGAGAATCCCGCTGATATTCCCCATGCAGCTGAGACCACATCCAGCTCAGGAAGTCCCGGGACTGAAAGGGCTGAAAGCCTGGGAAAGAGTAAGTGGCATTTCAATTATGATTGCCTCTTTTACTGTCCCCAGGTATCCACTTAGAGCCATCGATCTGAACCAGGATTGCCTAGATTCTACCACTTGTTCCTTCTAGCATCTCTCTACCTCTAGGCAGAGACAAGAAAGAATTATTTGGCTTGATACCTACCAGCCCATCTTGATAATGCCCCTAACACTGGCAAATGAAGACACAAAGTTATATTTTCACCTTTCCCCAGACTATTAATCCAATACCAAAATATCAAGTCAGCACATCAAACTCTATGTGTTAATTAGTTTATTTAGACCCACAAGATGGTCTGATGTAGAGACAGAATCAAGCCAGAGAACTAAAAAATAGGCATGAGGTGTTAATGCCCTTCAGCAAACAGCAGATTAAAAAAACCCCGCACAGCTCTCAGCTGCTTTTTGTCCTTTCATGAGTTTAGTAGATCCTCTTTTTCAGTCAGAGACAGGAGACACTCTGCTTTACCAAGCGTCACCAGCGCGGTGCATTTTCAAGCACTGTTTCACCTGTAAATCCATTCTCTGCTGTACACGGTGTTACCGTCCAGTAACAAGCAGCAGCTGGAGAGCAATGGAGCACCTTGACATGGCTGCTAAGGAGCACAAACCACACTTTGCACTGTGCCATATATTTAGGAAGTGTGGAAAACTAGAAGGACTTTTTCACTCTTCTATATTCATCCATATTAAAAATAAAATACAGCCTGAAACTGCTTTTATCCCCCCTGCCCTGAAATGTGAGTTGTGTTCTAACAAAAACCACTGTAATGAAATTTTCCCATCTCCAAGTATAGCACTGCTCTAATAAAACAGTGACATAAACTCACACGGTTGGTTAATTTGTGACACAATATAAAAGGCCAACTGAGTGGCAAGCCAGAACTGTCATTTGAAATTAGGGCATATGACAACCCTAATGTGATTTGAAATTCAGATTTATATTAGGCCTCATTAAGCAGTTTACAGAAATCCATATATTGTTTTATTGCATCTTTTTTTGTGTGCCTAATTACCTTTACAGAATGATGTACATAAACACATAAATAAAAATACAGTATTTCTATATCATAAAACATTTCAATATTACATTGTTTTGAAGTCCTATGAAAGCTGAAAAGGCAAAAGCCCTCACAGTTCATTAAAAAACCCAAACAACAAAACAAAGACAAAAAAGTCTGGCATATGTGTTGGACGCTGCTTCCAAAATAATTCCAAAGTACACAGCACCAAATATTCAGATAATTAAGAAGTGAGTTGCCAGTTGCCTTTTAGGTAAGAGTTATATTTATTGTAAAACTGAAGCCAACTTACTTTTATAAACCGTATTTTAAAGATAGATTCTCTTCTTTAATTTATTATTTCTAGTCCTTGCCTCTCCCAATACTCATCAACTCCTTAGCTTAGGGCTTAAGCCAGGACCTTGACACAACAGAGCAATATAATGTGTGTATCTGTAAATGCTTATTGCTTATCAGTAGTCTCTTATTAACGTAAATAATTTCATTTGTTCATTAGTCCCTAAAGAGCCCCATGTACATTCTTTGCCAGCCCTGAATTCACTGACTGTCATTTATTCGTTTGCAAATAATTCTGCTCAGGATATTTCTACGGTAATTATTACAGTCTAATGATTTTAAAAAAAAAATAGAAAAAAATGTATGTACTGAGATAAAAAATGCTTTTGTAAAAGACTTATTTTTAATACACCTTTGGGGAAGTAGCACACAAAGAAAACAACTTTATATTCACCAGGAGATTTGGTGCTGTGGGGCTAAGCAAAAAGTCACTTTGCCAGCCCAACGTAACCCTCCTGCTCCCAGCTATTCCTACTGCCAGTGCTCTGCACTGGGCGAATGGGACCATTGCAGAAGGAGCAGATGTTTTCCTTGAATACATATCGATACCATTTTCATTTTACAAAGCACAGCAAAGACGCAATGCAACAAACGAGCTTAAAGGCCTCAAATCAAGAACACCGGCATTTAGCTACCAAATACTGGAGAGTACCTAAATGAGCATAAATACACTTAGATGGGATTTTCCAGTATTAAAAGCTAAGGCAGTGAATCTATACATAGCCACTGATAAAAGTAGAGCTTAAAAGGACACTGATTGCTCCTGGCTTTGTAACTCAACACAATAATAGGCAAGAAGTTTGAACAGTTGCCCCTTTACAATGAAAATGGTAACTTTAAATATTCATACGTGTGGTAGCAGGTCAACTTTTAGGTAGCAAACCTCTGGAAAACGTACTTAGCATCTAAACTGCAGAGTACAGAATTTCAAACAACCTTTTTAAAAAGATTTGATTTGTAAAAGAATACCACGAGCTGCACCTAGATGTGCAGCGAAAAAAACCCATGATATACAAAGTACAAAACATTATCAAAATAATGGCTGACTATTTACAAATTGCCCCACTCCCTCCAAAAATGAAAAACCAGCCTGGAATCTTATATAGCTGTGGCTAACAAATTCTGTCTGAATGTTGGCTGGGTTGAAGTTTTAAACATATTTTCTACATTATCATGCTACCTGAAAAGAATCCTCAAGAAACCATCTTGAGAAGAGACTGTCATCCAACTTCTATTCTCACATACTGATGCTCAACTCTCGGATTTTTACACCTTTTCCTGCTTTTACCAGAAAAGCCAACTTTCCTTACAGGCTACTACTCCAAACTATTCCGTCTAAAGTAAGAACTTTCATTTTGTGACATTTCTTCCTTAATACAAAGGTGGAATTACACTGCACTGAATTACATTCAGGACATATCTGTGCATCACACACACTTCTGCGTATTACAACATCTGAGGCCGGGCTGAGAGAGCTGGGACTGTTCAGCCTGGAGCAGAGACAGCTCAGGGGAGATCTCGCCCACACGCACATCCACCTGCAGGGAGGGTGTAACTGAGAAGAGCCCCCTGACAGGACAAGAAGCAACGGGCACACCCTGAGACACAGGATATTCCAGTTAAATGCTGTTTTCCAGCACAGGTGGTCAAACACTGAAATAAGTTGCTCCAAGACATTGCGGTGTCTCCATCTGTGGGGATATTGCAGACCCAACTGGAGATAGCCCAGAGCAACCTGCTCTGGTTGACCCGGCTTGAGCAGGGAGGTGGGCTAGAACTCCAGAGGGACTGTGGAAGTAGGAGGAACTGGCAGGACTTCAGAAATTCCTTCCAGCCTCATACATTCCATTATTATTTACATTTCAGCATCATTTATATGCTGTAATTGTGCAACCTGCTATTTTTTCAGTTTTGAAGTCTTCCAGTATTCATCTTCGTCTTCTCTTTTTCATATGCTTAAAGGCATTTAATACTGTCCTCAAGTGCAAGATCTAGGGGGTTACTAATGGAAGTTGCCTACATGCCCTTGAAAGCAATAAGGCGCTAAGCACTCCTTTCTTTCTCTGCGCTTGCTTTCTATCCGTTTCATAACATCATTACAAGGATGGGAACCCTTGCACTTGATTTCCAAAACGAGGGAGAGCAAGACAGGCAAAAGAGCAGCAGTTTAGTAAAGACAAACCAAAATTAGTCTAACAAAGACCAATCACTGGAATAAGGAGGAGGGAATAAAGACACACTTTTAATATATGTTGATCCATTTCTATGAAATTTAACAGAACAGTTGTCTTGAAGATATTAAATACCCCTGAGCTCTGAGAAAATCTGTCAGGCAGTAAAACAAGAGACTCAAATTAGCATCACCTCAGAGAAATGTGAGGCTCACGAGGGTTTGCTGGCTGACCAGCTGCCACTCGCACTCGAGCCACCCCGGGCCAGGCAGAAGCTCTGCTGACAGCCACAGGGGCAGGAGCAGCCTGCAGAAGGTATCGCAGGAAGGTTCAGAGGATGGAGGAAAATAGGAAGTGGCGTTACTGTAGGGGAAAAAGGACAAGGGGAAGAGCATAGTAAATACAAGCAGAGAGAAACTGGTAATCTGTCTGGTGGAGGGTTGCTGAAGGGATCAGGGATGAATCTGCAGGCAGTGAAGCGTCATTAGCTCCACTAATCACAGACCAATTTGTTTACAGGAAAGTATTTTAGTTTGTTTGTTGTGTGCCTCACAAGGATGAACAGGTGTCTTAATATATTCTGTGTGTGGAGTAACAGAGGAACAGGCAATACCGAGAGCACTCTGTTCAGGCTCAATTTATAAATGGAAAAGTGATTCTGCATTCAGCAGGAAGGATAAAAACGGTATCCTGCTGTTCACAGTGGGAGACAGAATTTAAATATCCTGTAATATAATTTGGTACATCACTACATGTCAGGCTTGACTTTCCTAATTTACACCAGTAAGTAAGTTCTTACACAAGAATAAATCCGTTCAATTCAAGGCAGGAACTTCTGATTTACACCAGGACAAATAGAAGAGCATGAGCCCCTTCTTATCTTAATAAAATTTGTCATCTACTGTTAAATGCGTTAATGGCAGATATAATCATATGTTAGCGTTATATTACAAGATAACAATATCGGCACTGGATTGAAGGGGGAAATAGATTACTATTTGGTGTTAAGTCATTTACACCATCAGTCACAAAAATCAATTAACAGGTGGCAGTGTTCTCCAATTTCAGTTGCTTTTTAATTAAAAGAATAAATCAAATTGCAACTAAAAAGAAATCAGAAGCACCCACTTCAAGGAAAACGTTTTTAAAGGATGCCTTTTAAGATCAGCTATTATGTTCAGTTTTAAATGACAAAAGGTCACAACAAAGGTATCATTTCTTTCAGTAAAGTCATGTCTTGAACAATACAGGAAGTGTTTTTTTCTCTTTCAGTTCCCAAATTCTTCCACAGTACAACAATGTTTGGCCACAGATACTCACTTTGTAGAAGACAAGGCCAACAAAGCACCAATCGCAATGCAAATGCCCCTTCCCTGAAGGATTCTTATCAATATATTATTTAAAGTGTTCCATTTTTAAATAAAGAGAGCCAAGTTAAAGGTATTTAAACTACAGCTTTCAGCACCATTCTCATTGTCAAGCTGAAGTGCCCTCTGCTGGACAGGATTCCAGATGCCTTTGCTCATACATTTTGTATGCAACATTTTTAAATGCAAAACTTCATTAGAAGAGGGCATGCAGACTCCTATAAAAACATATAGTCCAATTGTTGAAAGTGATTTTCCTTTTTACAACAGGATCCACATTAGGGAAAATTACAAGGGGGTTTAAACTTTGCACCATGAATCGAAATTTGGTTGTCTTTGCTCAGATGCTCTAATTCCATGGATTGGTAACAGGCAGATGAATGAACAAGAAAATAACAGAATCAGAACATTGAGAGAGCAGGTTATGACAAACACAAACTAGAAGATCAGATGCATAGGAACTGAGACTGCAGAAGAGAGTCAGTGTGGAGATTCAAGAGGCAGGAGCATACAGAATCCATCCATGAAGCAAACCATTAGGCAGCCCCATCCTTCCTCTTCTCCATATTGCAAAATGTAGTCGCTAAAGGCTTTATGCTGCTTTTGGCTGTCACAGCATTCAGAATGGGGAAGACAGAGGGGCTGAACACAAATATACAAGGAAGAAGCAGGTTTTTGAAGAGAAAGTACATCCTGGATCAGTGGAGGAAGGAACAAAGAATGTAAGTGACCTCAAATACAGCTGCAAGAGGCAACTGGAAGAAATAGAAGCTAGGCATCACTTGAAGGGGAGAAAAAAAAAAATCAATAAAAAAGACTTTCCATTTGGCTAAATTAGATTTCAGCTCTGAACTTAAGTAGGATGATGAAGTCTGATCTCTCCACATTATTTCTCTGGTCAGGAGATGGGTAGGTCATCCTCTACTTCTCCTGAACCTTCTCTAAATCTACAGATGCCCATATATTCAAGAGCGGCTTCATTTGATTCCCTTAAGCTTTGCAACAATGCAGTTCTTCAGAAGCTCAGCAGGGATAACAGGAGACTTGTCTATCTTTCAAGAAGGACAACAGCTCCAGCTAAAGAATATTAGTTACGTGAAGCAGCAATAAACTCCTGAGAGATACCTGCCTGGACTTGAGAAAGAACAGATTACTCCCAAGCTGCTCCATTTTTCCCCGCTCTTACCTTGCTGGCTAGATCCTTCATAAGGAAAACAATGCAGAGAAGACATGTTTGTTTTCCCTTAAAGATCACAAGCCCAAAATGTGTATTTTTTTAGAGTAAGGTGTTTCTCTAGTAGAGATGAACAGGACTGAAGCATTAAAAAGACTCAGTAATGCTAAGAACCATAATTAAAACTTCGATTCAATCCCAGGCTGCCCCCATAAATCTTTCATTATTCTTACCATCAGCATTAGTTAAGACTTCTACGATAAAACAAATACCATCCTTCAAAGGGCAGGTGCAGAAATCAGCTTTCATGCTTGCTGACTGACAGACCCGATAAAGGATATTAAGATACATTCAGATCATTAAGTCTTTGTCTTCAAAGAATTTTGATCATTAGCCAGTTACTTTTCATAGAATTTTTTGGATGAGTGTTAAAATCATTTTATTCTATTCCCATTTAACATAAAACTCAAGCACTAGAAAAAACTTTCAGTGCTTTGCTAAACCTAAAGCAGTTTTAGGATTATTAGCATCAATCTTCCAGTGCATTACATGAACTTCAATGTCATCAATAAAAGAGGGAGAGGTGGATCATCAGGCTTAACAGGTTTAGGCAAAATACAGCCACTGACATTCAACCACTGGCCAAGAGTTGCAAGGCTTCTGGAACAGAAACCTTCCAAACCATCTCTGGTGCTACTCGAGGATAAACACACTTTTTAAAATGTGGCTCTTTTCATAACCATAAAAACAAAGTCAAACTTACATCCACACAGCTAAAATGACCTTGAAATAATCAAAATATGAACAGGTACCCTTCATTTTTCTGCTCAATTCAAACAGAAACATAACAAAAAAATACTCATTTCAGTTTTGCTTTTCTAGCAATAGGTGGCACTGTCAAATATCACTTTCGTAAGAATCCAGTGTGCACCATTATCATTCTATATTCAAGTGGAACATCTGCAGGGAAAAATGGCTAACGTTACTTTCCTTTCTGCTTCCTCTCAACAGAAAACACATCTCACAGTTGTTTTATTTTCAGTTTTAAGCTGTAATAATACTCAAACATATTTTTACAACAGTTGGAAAATCGAAATATAATTAGTTTGAAGAGTATGCTACTTTAGACAAATGGCAAGCAGATAAAAATGCTACATGCTCCAGCAATATGGATAATAATAAAAACTAATAACAATAAAAAAATAATTCACAGTTTTAAAACAGGTATTCTTTCATCATTTTCAGCTCCCTTTTTGAGACCTGTTAAAATATATAGTATTACTATTTTTTCCTTCGATTTCCATATTTCCCCAGATTTGTAGATAATATGCATGGTTGGGAAATAACACTTCTTCTGAGCTTGAAAAGTAAACATTTTTCTACTCTCCCCCTTCCACATGTTGACCGCCTTTGTCCTTCCAAACTCACCAGTTGCATTCTCTATGCAACACTCTTGTGCTGCGCTTTCCTTCTCCCCCTGGTGCTGTGCTGGCTCTGCAGCCCAGGTTTCGAGAAGATGCTCACAGCTGCTACCCCAAGTCAAGAGTCCTGAGCTCAATATTTACCAGGCTGAGCATGTACATAAGGTTGGTTTTGAGATTGGTCACTTCTCCAGCACCATTCCTGAAGTCCCAACTCCAATATAACATGCTGCTCACCTAAGCTGTTCACATAAGGGATATACTTCATAGGAAGGAAAAGTACACTAGATTGTCCCCTGGATTTTAATTTTCTTTTATTTCAAAGTAAAATGTGCTGGAAGTCCACCCTCTGTTTGTCTCAAAGCAAGGAAAGAATTCAGCACCAAAGCTGTTTTCTTGAGTCTTTTGGTTATTAAGACAAAAGCATTAAGTCAGTCTGAAAATTACTACAAGCCATGGGGCAACCTTCTTCTCTTTCTCCACAGGTCAGCCGTGTCCCTGCAGTTTCACCACACTTTCTCACGCCCAGCCTTGGCTGACAGTACACTGACACGCCAGGCTTCACTTCCTATTGTCCACTGTCCTGAGCCGTTCATTACCTGCCTGCTGCTCCTCCGGAATAATGAGACCCTTGGCCTCTGCCTGGGACTAACACATTTTGCTACAGGGCTTCTTTTAATTGAAACGCATAGGATATACTTTCTGTTTCGGAGTAACAGCCAAACATTTAGTAGAGAACTTATTTGCTTCCTCAACTGATGGAAGGCAAAAAAGTATGTTTTTCGGCAGCCCAAATAAAATATCACCTCTTTTGCTGTACCAAACTTGTGGATTCTAACTGTGAGCTAAGAAACAGTGACTCCCAAGTTCTTCTGTGCTGCAAGATGCTTTCTACTAAGAAATCCCCCTAATGTAAACAGTTTCAATAGCAATGAAACATGTATGAAACCGCTAGAAATTTTCCTCACCTTTTTTAAAAAATAGCTGCTTTATGACTTGGTACCCACATAATGATTTCAACTCCAAATAAGCAGAATGGATTCTTTTAACTACAGAATGATTTAGAGCTGAGCTTAGCCAAAAGCCAGCAATCAGCCCCTAACTACAGCAGATGTTTCCCCAGCTGAAGTCACTCAGTCTAATTCTCCTTCCCAGTGACAAGAAACCAGACATCTAAGAGTCAGGAACTGTCATATTCAGGTTCTCCGTGATAAGGAATTACTACTAGAAAAGTTATCAGGCGTGAAACTGTCACACATTTAAATGAGATGATAGCTTTGAACAAGAATTGTTCCCCCAAAAAGGACAGCAGATTTTTGGTTCAAAGCCTTTATTAGAAGAAGTCTGAACTGCAGAAATACTCTGTTCTCTCAACTCCAGTTGAAAAAAAAAAAAAAAGAAAGGAAAACAAACAGTCAGGACATCTCGCTATCCAGCTAACAGAGCCATAGCCGCTGATGTGCGCAGAAAAAACCCCAACAAGCTCATATACTATCTTGATACACAGGGCAGAAACTGTTACTTTTAATTAGGATAAAATTACTAACTTCTGACATTTATCACATCAATTTTTCTTTCACTGATTTCTCAGTTACATCGCCTGTGTTTCAGCACTAAATCTTACTACTAAATACATTTACTATTAGAGTTCTGGTTTATCTTTTCACATCACTGTCCCGTATATGTTTAATCAGTGTCTTTGTAGCATTTTCTAACACATTCTGGTGGCCCTGGTCCCAGATATACCTCAAGACAGCCTCATTTAGTGCCAGAAGTAAAAGAGCTTTGGCATAGCTGTATAAACACAGGGTACCTACACTCAATTTGCAAGTCAGCAGTGCTCACCTGCAGTAGGTGGACCTGCCCAACAGCCAGGAGGTAATACCCATCTCAAAGCCAGAAGAGACGGATTCTGACCCACAAAAAGAGGAACACTACTCTTGATCTGCAGAAGACACGTATGCCAAGTGGCGAAGCCTGTGGTAGAGCAACACAATCCCAGAATCATACAATCATTAAGGTTGGAAAGGAGCTCTAAGATCCAACCTTTTACCCAACACCTCTTCAGCCACTAGACCATGCCCTGAAGTGCCACAGCTACTTGGTTTTTTAACACCTTCAGGGATGGCAACTCCACCACCTCCCTGGGCAGCCCATTTCAATGTTTAACTACTATTTCAATAACGAAATTTTTGGCTCCAGCACCCTCCAAGAGTTTTAGAGCCTGGACATTTCAAATTCAGCAACCATCACAACCAACATAGTATAACACAGTTCAGGCTTGCCTGATTAATATTTGTAATTACTGATTGCCTTGCATCGTTATCAGATAGGTTGTCTAGTAGCTGTACATAAACACACGCTTGTTTGTAGCCTGGAAATTTCCCTGGTGTCTCAGTCTCTCAGAAAGCTGCCATTGCAGTGACCCATCAATCCCCGAACAACACCAGTTCCCACAACTTCTACCCCTCTGACTCAAAGTTAGATGAGGCCATGCCTCAGAAGTGAGAAAGCATGTCTGAGAGTCATGTACTCTGATTTATTAGAACGAAGACAGCAGGTTAAGATTGAAAAAGCAGATTTCTGCTGTACGAGAGAACTACTATTCTTGGAGATACAAACAACAGGTGTGCTCTATCATAATTTTTAAATTGTCATCTTGATTTATATACACAGTGAGTGTGTACAGCGTTACATGTCCTGAATGATTACTTTTGTTTACATGTAGATTAGCAGAGTTTAGCTGCTAAGGGCAGTAAATGTTGCACTGATCACTGCCGCAAAGACAGCCAATCCAGATATCTTCTTCTCAAAAACTGTAAACTTGGAAGACATATATTACCTTTACCGAGCAATTCAAATGAAATTTTATTTATGAAAGTTTGGGTTATTCCAATCTGCTTTAAAAAACAAGAGTAGACTCATAAGGAATAGTCTTTTAGAGGACTTTTGAAAATAAGCTACTAGTAAATCTTCCCTGCATGTGGAAGGAACAATATTAAATTTCAGCTCTGCCTCTAGCATAATTAAGTACCCACAACAGCATAAAACCTTCATTAAATTATGGTGTTTGGAGTGAAATGTAAATTTGTCTTCAGATATGAGGCTGATATTTCAACCCCTTCACAGTCTGAGTATCATTATGGGGGACGGAGGGGGGGGAAGTGACAGAAGAGTTATCGAGCACTCCTCTGGGTACAGCACAGTCAGTAAAGACAACAATTAAATGCCCATGTCTCTGCCACCTCCCGCCACGGGAGAAATGACAATAAGGGAAAAAAAACTAAGGATACTTCTAAAATGCTTCTCACTAGAAGCAATTATTACTTTATTACTTCTTAGGATATTCCCATGGAAGTTTCTTTTTTCCATCAAGAGCAGCCCTGTTTATGAAAAAAAAAAAAAAAAAAAAAAAAAAAAAAAAAAAAAGCTTTTCACAAAAAAAAAAAGAAAAAAAGCTCTTTCCAAAATAGAAAAGCAATACAAAGGCTCGATAATTTCCCCCTCTCAAAATCTATAACACTTCGGTCACTGTTTGCACAAGCATGCACTGGCTGCTAAGAGCGTGAAGTACAATACTGGCTGCACTTCACCAACGGGAACAATTTCTATCATCTCCTCAATCCAACTCCCATGGAGGACACCAGCTGCTCTGTGAGGATCCTCCTCATCTGTTCATGCTGCCTTCAGAGAGACTCATCTCCGCAACCCTCCACATCCTCAAGCAGAGTTCGGCTGATGCCTGTATTTATTTACCACTGGATAATAGTCATGGCCAGCATGTGCCAGAATTGTAACTCAAGTCTCATATTTTCTTTCAATTTTCATGGCCAGAAACTGGCCTCATATTTTCCAGTCTTTAAAAAAATCTCCCTTAAAATTTGTATTTTGAATTTTTTCCTACAGCATTCCTGTACTTCTGAATATGCAGATGTGGGCTAGCAAAATAATTCAACTTCAGACAGCCTAATGTAAACATTACTGTAAAACAATTACTGTCGGTTTAAAACCATCAAGATTCTGTATATTATACGGGCTTAGAAAGATAAGGATGTCTATGAATTTACTTCATCACTTCAGCTGTTTACAATGTAAGTTAGAGCACAGTTAGGTAATTTTCTGGATTGTCTACATATCACCGTGTTTGAAGCCTCAAAAGAAGATTTACCGCAATCAGCATTTCAGAATATAAATCTTCACCTCCTGAAATCTAGAAAGTGTGAACATTAAAACCAAGCTTGTACTATTAAGCTGGAATAATAATTGCTTTTCTGTATTTATCTCCCAATGTTACTACAGCCAAATAAGAAAAAAAGCAAACATTCAAGCACTCATTATAAAGAGAACGTCTGTAAATGAGGACAACAATAAAAGCTATTAGATGGTACATAGCTAAAGGAAAAAGCTTTTCCTTTAGGTCAAGTATATCAGCACTAGCTTGTAATAATCAAAACAGAAAGATTATTCCTTTAAAATCCTTTAATTCTTGATATCCACAGTTCTAATCCTCAAGTCATTGTTGAAGGCCACTTTAATGTTTGTGTTATACTGTTTAAATTTTGGTGTCAAGACTTTTTTTTTTTTCCCCTCAATACTAAACCACTCATGCTTCACTTGTAATTTATGTCATTTTAGAAGCCCTTAATTTAATTAAAACCTTGTAAAACTAAGCAGGTTTTACTTCATTTTCTATATCCATGGAAGAGAAGCACATTACTTGGCTATTTCATCTGAGCAGCTCATTTCAAAATTTATTATAGGTTACTATCATACCGAGAATAATAAAGATATATTTTTAATTACTTTTGCTCTCAAGAACAGGCTAATACATATTCCATCAATATTATGATCCCTTGGATGGAGAGAAGCTAAATGCTAACCCAAACAGATTTTTAAGCTATAATTACTTGGTAAACAAGGGAATCACACTAAATAATTATACATTAAATTCATATTGAATTAAAATAAAAGAAGTTCGTAAGATCCCCTGTATTGTATTTCCCTCTTTCGCTCCCGCCTGCTGCAGTGTCATTGAGCATATCAGCAGCCCAAAGGTGCTTTCCACAGAGCAGGCAGACTGTGCCGCGCGCCGGGCTCCTCGCTGCTCTCGCCGGCGATGCAGTAGAGATAACGATACAATGCTGCTTCACCCGCACCAGATTAAACAGCAAAACGTTGCTTGGACGATGCAGCGCCCAACTAAAAAGCAACAAAGCAGGAGGTCACCCAGGCAAGGTCATGCGAAAGATTATTTCTAATCTGCTTTAAAAATATTAGGGCTTTTTGTTATGTCTGTAGAAAGGCTCGCGGCTTGGCTGGATGAGAAACACCGCTATCTGTAACATCAAACAAACAAACAAACAAAAGAAAAGTACTTTTTGTCTGTTTTACCCAATCAGCCATTAAAAAAACCACTTTTTGTTTACAAGGGCTGATTATCCTCTCTGAGAAAATTAGTATTTCAGTATTACCAAGAAAGGCTCTCCTGAAGAGCCCATGCTAGAATGGAGCCCTGCACACACGACACAACCCAGCTCCTCAGAACATTCTTTCACAGAAAGACACAGGCTGGGAATGCTAATACTGGCCATTGGAACACTTGGCTTTTCTCTTCTGAGCATCCTCCAGGCCAGCCCCAAAATACATCAACAGAGAGCTTTGCTAAATCTGCAGATATCACTGTTAAAGCTCTTGGTACGCCATGCCCCTGTTTCACAGGGAAATCACCTGCTAATGTCACAGTTACTCAGAAGCAGCATTTATCTCCTTGCGTTGGCAAGAATTTCCCAGGTTTCCAAAAAGCAAAACATCCCTTTATTCTGAACACACAGGAACGTGCATGATTAAGGGTTCTGTTTTTCGGACCTGCCTCAAAACTTCCCAAGGTACTTACAAGCTCTTCCAACAAGCCCACTGGACTTACACATAAGACGAAGGCAGCAACGTTACCAGGGAACTGGGCCCGAGACAAGCGTGAGCGCTGCAGCCTGCACCACGGGTCAGTACAGGAGAATCCTACGCATCCAAATACTTTACTCACTGGTAAGAGCTGGTAATGATGCTTTTTAAGCTGCTTCATAATTACGCAATTGTAGAATGATGTTACCATTTTGTATTCTGTTGCAGATTTTTAATCTTTAATTAGACTAGAGAATAGCAAAGATGAATCACATCTTATAAAAAAAAATAAAATAATCGAACCTTGCCATTAAACTCTTCGTGCATGCTTGGTGCACAGAACATCTTGTACAAAAAGAAAAGTAAAGCGTTAGACATTGGTTTAATCCATTATGTAGCTCTAAAGCACTTAGTTAAAGAAATTGGAAATCCTGATTTTAAATGAGTTTGCTTCTGTAGCCCAATACCACCAACTCCTGTCCCGCAGACTCCTACAGCCTCAGGACCAAATCTTAGTCAACCATAGTACAGGTGACAAATCTTTTCTTGAGTCATTACCCATGTTTGATAATTACTCCTGCAGGTATAAAGCCCCTCCTTGCAGCATTAGCCCAACTGCAACACATCTTATCACAGCTCTGCTCCTCTCTGCCTTCTTCGACACACCTCCTGCAGAACCCGGCACCAACCTCTTAATGGTCAAATTCATCCCAAGTCACTAGGCAGTTCTCCATTTGCCTCTAACTATCAGGCATTTGATCAAAATAAGCAAGCTGCATCTTTTCCCAAGTTTAGCTCACCATGGATAGGGACTTATAACAACAATTACTACCAATAATACATTTTTTTTCCAAATGGCCTTTGCTCTGATAATGCTGAAACCTGGCATTCTGAAAGGAGCTGGCTTCGCCCGGCTTAGTGGAAAATGCAGCTGAAATTGTTTTTGTCTCAAAATAATAAATCCAGATAATAATAATACCCTGAGAATATGCAACTAACAACCAGGTACTGCTTCAAGGAAAAGCCAAATTAATAACCTCCACTTGTGAACCAATTAATGCTTACAGAGAATACCTGAAGCTTTTCTTTAACCCTGAAAAAAGTAGCAGTGAGACACTAGAGGTTTTTCTTCGAAAAAACCCCTCACAGTTTGACCTTCTATCTGACAACAGAAAGGACAAGCTGACCAAGCTAGTGAAGCACAGTCTAGCTAGACAAGGAAGGGGTAAAAGGAGAAAGCTATTTTCAGAATAGTCCATCCCAGAATACTCCAAGGGATCACAGTTAAAATACAAGAATGCATCATCTTGAGGTCTGCAGGGACACGTGGATCTAGTGCAACAAACACCTTGACTGAGAAGCTGCAGAAAGGGTTGGACCAAACGACATCCCAAGGTCTCTTCCAAACTGAATTATTCCATCATTTTACAGACTGAAATCTGGAGTCTGTGAATCTTGAAACAACACAGAGATGAGACAGTAGTGCGCTACCGGACAGGTTTCAAATTAAACATTGACATATGGGCAGAATGTTTCTGAAAAAAAGAATTCACGACAGTGAGAAAAAGGGCAAGATTTTTCCTTTATGTAAAATTATTCAACTGCACACAAAGTGATGAGAAACAAGTAATTCTGCAGTCAAAAAAGCTGTTGGCTGTGGCAGATCACAAGCTGCACATGAATCAACAATATCATGCTGTTCCTAACTCTCTAAATATATATTATGTTTATATTTATATAGGGCTATATAAACAAGAAAACAGACTCTGAGATCATCCTTCCAACCCTGCTCAGCCACAGAGCTGCCTGCAGTTCACGGCATCGATCTTCAAAAATGAGGAAAGCCAGACAAGGTCCAATAGGGTGCCACAAGGATAATCAGAGAAAACACAACCTACACAAAAGCAGACTGAAAAAAAAAATCTAGATTGTTTAGTCTAAAGAGGAGTTGACAAGGTAAAGGAAGGGGATGGAACAAGATAACACAATTCGAACTGCATATAATGCAAAAGTCAAAAGAAAAGGAAGAGGTTTATTCATATTCCTGTAGTTATTAAGCTAGCAACAGTAAGTAATCTAACTGCACAAACCAAAGTAAAGGTTGAGGTTACAAAATACTTTAAAAGACTTATAAAGACAAAGAATGAGTCGGGTAGTAGTAGTGGGATGGATGTTTCATAGATTGACCATCACTGTAGGTCTTAAAAAAAGGCTTAGCCAAATACCTGATAAGAATAACATTAAGGAGGCTGCATCCTGCCCTCAGGCAAGAAACGAACCAGAGTTCCTCTTGAAGTCATCTCCAGTCCTATTTTTATATGATCCTATCATTTCTGCTTGGCTGGAGGTTGCAGTGTTATCTAACATTGTATGACTGCTATAACTGCAAACATTATTTGGTTTTGCTTGCAACTCACTGCTCTGAAAAATCCGTACCTCCCTTAATTCCTGCACTGGCTTGCATCAAAATGGTGAGGGTTTTGGGTTTGACCAGACTGATCTCGGACCAATCCAGCTCAGTTACAAGCAGACCTGGTTAAGAATTCAGTCCGCTCCAAAGCATCAGGCTACCTTACGTCAGGTCTGCTATTTCATAGGAATCATATTATTCTATTATGAAATCCTTAGGTTAAAAGAAGTTACTATATCAATAAAATCTACATATTGTTTTGCACGGATACTAATTAAGTATTTAGCTTTAATCAGTTGAAAAATGTATGATTTCTTAATTCTTTTCAAAACCATTAGAACTGTAACTCACCCACAGTAACTCAGAGTCCAGTTACCTTCCACGCATGCGTGATGTAGGCACAGGGAAGATGAAGGCAGCTGTGCTCAGGAACAGAGCTACAGTCTCTGCAATATTCAACCACATGGGGTTTTGCAGCAGTAAATACAACAGCACTGGGTGTGAATCACCAGCTTGTTTCTTTCCGATTCTTTCCAATTTTCAAGTAGTCATGAGTGAAACGCTGTGCTCAGCCTTCTGAGCATTACATCAACTGAAGAAAGCCAACGCAACGGTTCGAACTGAGGCTTGGAACATGTGCCGCAGCAGCACAGCTCTTCTGTGCAAGTTCATTTCTTTTCTTTATCTGAGGTCTCCACATGTTAAATAAAGAACTTCTCTTTCTTAGTATAGAATCACAGAATCATAGAATTAANGCCTCCTCTTCTCCAGGCTGTACTCACACTGTGTTTTATTTTCAGCTATTCAGGTGTACTTCACCTTCACGCTCCTAGTTTGAGCTTGGATTTCACAAATTTCCCAGACTACACTCCAAACACCTCCATGCTGCCGCATTTGACACAAGCACTTCAAGAAAGCGCTACTTCCTGCTCTTTACTTAAATGCATTAAAAAAAACCCCCTCTTCTCAAAGAGATGATTCCAGGTGCCCTGATTTCAAGATTTTCTCTCTTTTTGTCCCAATCCCTACAAAAGAACAAATAACACTCTTCTGGCTTCTCCCACCCAATCCTAAACCTTCATCCTACAGTTGGTGCTTTGTTGTTACCAGCTTCCCGAGTTGCTCCTGCCTTAAAGAAAAACTCTAAAGGCTTTTTACACGTCTGGGTTAACTTTACCAGGCCTCACATCATGCGACTACCAAGTGAGTCAGCACAATGATCATATGGCTGAGCCTGAATCCAGAAAAAAAATCTGCAGGGAGCAGAAATTCCTACTTGGCTCCGCTTTTTATGGCTGTGTTACAATCTCACACGATGCAACTCCAATTTTCCTGAGGGAATGTATTTTTTGCTGTTTTCTGAACATAATACTAATCTCGTCAAGTATTTCTCATGTCACTCTTATGGCTTTCAATACTTTTTTATTGTGCATCCAGGCATTCCATAAAAAACAAAGCACATCTTTTTACTGTACACTTCACTTGAAGGCTACTAAGGTAATGACCTCTACAATATCCCACCTGAGGTCTTCAGCAGCAGGACACCCTTGTTCTGCTAATAGCCTTGCAATACACACACCCCATTTTCAGCAGCTCAATTAATCACATTTACTAGAAATATACTTATACCAAAGACTAAAATTAACTCGGAGGAAAAATAGAACACATCTCTTCCCACCCTGCCACTCCCTCCTTCCACGAACACCACTGCCACACAGAGATACTCTCTGAAGAGCTGCTATCTAACAAAGCCTTTTTTTTTTTTTTTTTGAAGGTGATTTGAAAGAACACTGCAATTTAACTTAAAAAGGAAATTAAAATTTCGGCAGGGCTGGAAAACAAAAATCCAGGCCACACTTCAAAAAACCCCACAACAAAACAAAACATGCAGAAAGGTGAACGCAACAGCCTTTATTTTTCCTTTATTCAATGACTACAAAAAATTTCATGTCTGAGATGGAAATCATTTTATCTTTGTACCTAAAAATATAACTCCTGCTTCAATAGAAAACTTTTTATATTGGATGTAATGGTAACGCAAGTGGTAGGAGTTTAAAGAAAGACAAGACATAGGCACTTAAACTTCCTGTAAAGTTTCTAAATAATATTTCCTTAATCTCCACCCAAGTCTGAATCATCCTTGAAATATTTCACTGACCACAGGAGAAAACGTAACCTCTCAGCAAGGGCATCCAGGTCAGCAACTTCTTGTTAAGGCACACGAATGTCCCCCAATACTAGGAACTACAGAGCAAGAGGAGGGATCATAAGCCTGAAGGACACTGGGAAAAGCGGGGAAAGCACGCAGGTCCTCTCCGTGTGCTCTTCAGAAGGCATTTCTATGTTTGCAAAGAGAGTGAGCACTGCTGAGGTTGAGATTCCCTTGCCTGGAACTTGCCAGTCCAACCGCAGTGCTGCTGAGTCCCAAGTCCTGTGAGGGCTCCGTACACGGACTGATGCACAGAAGTGCAAGGTAGAGATAAAATACTAAAACGGCTGGGACTGTGGAGCATATCTGCCACTGCATGCCACGTTAGGGAAGAGTGGAAAGAGCCTCCACATGTCCAGTACTGGCACAATAGAATTGCAGTCCCTGTGAACGTTAACCTGTTCTTTAAGAACATGCACACCACACCACAGCTCTGTGTCACCCTACTGATAAGTTCACAGGTGATTAGTATAAGCCTGACAACAGGTGTCCAGGTTTCAACTCTAAATCTGCTCTTAAAAACATTTTGAAATAAATATTCCTACTTTCCAAGTCTTGAAAGATGTTCCCTTTACCATCTCCCTTTACCAAAAATAAGCATCATTTTTAGGACAAAATGCCATCTTATCACGAGCCACAAAAGCACTATGAAAAACATACCTCACTCTGGAAAGCTTTTAATTCATACACACATTTTGCCTCAAACTAAAAAGGAGAAATAAACACAAAATCCCCAATCTAGACTAGCACGTTATTGTGCCAGAAAAATTGACAATTAAATTTGTCTATATTTAGTATGTGGTAAGAAGCACATTTTAGTGGAGCCCCAAAATATAGCTTCAATCTTAAATTAAAGAGACAAGTAACTTCCTATAAGAAGCACAACAGCTTCTCCAGAGAAGCCTGTCAAACAGTTTTGCGAGTCAACTCAGTACTTTTATTGCTACAGTTCAAGGCGAAGGGGCAACCCTAGCTCATACGGCCTGACCTCCTGCAGCTGGCCAAATAATCCATGTTAAACTATGGCAGAACTCCTAGTCTTGATGTAAAGATTCAGAAAGACGGATGATTCACCATTTCCTTTGGTACTTGATCCTAGCACAGATCAGTCCATTACTCACTATTCTCCGTCTCACAGGTAAGGATTGTTGGGCCCTTTCTTGTGTTTGCAGAAAAGCACTGCTGATTTGTCAGGTTCTGAGTTCAGATGTTTCGCATTCTTCCATTTCTTATTAGCTTCATATGCCTTTACTTCTTAGCTGCAAAGCTCAGCATCTCACTGCATCAGAATACATGATATTTGAACAAAGGCAAGATCAGTGTAGAGAATTCTATACTGCTCCCTGCCCTCATTATTTACTGTTTTGGTAATCTTTGTGTCATTTGCAAATTTTATCACAGTTCCGTGTACTTCAGATCAATGACGAAACTGTTAGATGGTGCCAAACACAGCGCTGATCCCTATGAAGCCACACTCTATTATTATGTCTCATTTTTAAGGTTTGTCAGTTGACCAGTTCTTAATCCTTTTAACTTGCGCTTTACTGATACAAGGCAGCGCTATTTTTCAAACTGGAAAGTCACGCAAGAGTTATTACTGCTGCACTTTCACCTTTATCAGCCAAACTTCTGAACTTCTTTAAATATTGAAATCACGCTTGCTCAAGATACTTTTCCTGTAAAGCTACGCATACTGACAATTACATCTCTCCTGCTTTTTTCTATGTAAATCAGTCTTTGGAAAGATTCCCAATATCCTTCCCAGGACTGTCGTGTGGATGTTCCATCTGTAGCTATTCCAGGTTTCTCCATGTCCATCTCCAGAACAAAAGATTTCTGAACGGAAACAGACATAGTAAGAACAGCTCGTGGTGGAAGTGCTGATCCATTAACATGGTTTGTTTTTCGGGGGTTTTTTGTGAAGTCATAGGATATTAGGATACAGAAAAATGCCTTTCAAATTTATGTCCACTGTAGACAAAGCAGGTTCCCCTTCTTCTGACCAAACTTTCTGAACCCTATACAAAGATATATAGGATATTAACATCTTCAGTTCATCTTTAGAAAGGAGACTGTGGTTACTCAGCAAAAAAATCTCTAAGAATTGGAATGCTCCTCATTTTTATGAGCTTCAGATGCTGAATAACATCCAGATACTGCCCTTCAGTATCGTTTTCCATTCACTCACCACTGTATTCCATTCTATACTGCTGGGACAATGCCAGTCAAGAGACCGCCAAAGTGAACATCTTAAATTGTGCTAAAGAGGTGATACAAGGCAGAACCATGTTGTTCAGAGAAAGGCCAAAGATAAAACACACATTGTCTGTGGGTACTGACTATGCAAAGGGTTGTTGTGCCCATGCCAAAAATCCAGCAACAAGGCTCAAGTAACATTCCACCCAAAACTAACCCCAGCCATACCAGCCCATTTCACCCTGCTCCCTGTCTCTACCTGCAGGTAGTAGCCAAGGTTAGTGGTAGCGACTGTGATCGTAGTACCAGGCTATTTACACCCTCAATCTACAAACTACTTTGTCACAGCGCTAAAGCTGTTATCTTTCCACCTCTCCCAGGGAGCTACACACACAACCAGCTTCGTAAGAGAACGACACTAAAAGTTTTCTGTGAAAACATTAACAAATTTGAGAAGAGAAAAATACCATGAAGCTATCCATATTTGATTAATTCTAGTAGCTATAAACAAGTTTTCATTCCACAGTGTTGTTGAATTTTCAAATAAAGACCCCAAAACATGCCACCCCTCTTCATGCTGCCGTGCACCTTCCTCCCCTATAATCAATCCTGGAGTAGACTGACTCCCCAAGAGGGAAGGCAGTAGACTGAGCTGGATGCAATTACCCATTTCATCCTTTAAGGCACCAAATTCTAAAATTACAAGGCTGAGGACTGTGCATTGGTACTGTGCCATGTACAGAGGTACTCAAGCAACTTCAGCCTGAAAAGCTACCTACAGTTAGCAGTTCAGCTCCTCTAAACTAGATACATATTGCTTAACATAACACATTACAATAGTAGAACAGTACACAACAATGCACAACTTCATCGCGTTCAGTAAAGTTAATGTAGAAAATGATACGAAGTAAAACTCTAGGAATGTAAAATAGCTAAACATAAGATTTCTTTTTATTCATAGAGTCAGAGAATACCAGGTTGGAAGGGACCTCAAGGCCAACCCTAATTAAGGAGCACATTAATGCATTGGTACCAATTTGACAGGAATATGTAAAATACGTGTGTGAATTAAACCCACTTTTGAGGAGTTTCAAGAACTTGATTTTTCACTGTTCAATATCTGAAATCTCTACGTAATCACTCATAATGAAACTTGTAACAGCATAACCCATGTTACAATATTGAAGCTCAGAGAAAAATATTCAGCCTCACAGAAGCATATGATAAACTGCCAGAGCAGATATTTGGAACATTGTGTTAATAAAAATAGTAAGATACTTAAATTGCAATCCCAAAGAAATCTGGCTATTTATCTCAACTTAGGAAAAAACCACCATCATTCTGAAAACAGCAGAGACACATTACCACAGCTTTCAGATAACCATCTCTATCAATCACTTTATGCTCATTTATATAATTTGCTTCTTTGGTACCACATTAATTAATACCTAGTTAATAGATGCCAATAGTCTTCTACCAGTGATGTAAGGCACAGAAATAGTAATCATAAATAATCTACATTTACTTTTTAAACATTTTTCTCTGTTAAGTTTACTAAAACACTGTATTTGCACAAGTATATTGATCATAAAAGACAAGTAGCTCAGAGTCATCTAAGAGCCAGAAAACATTTCAAGACCCAAAGTTTGACTGAGTTCCATCCTCCACCCCAAAGGACAGCCATCTCCCTCGGTAAGGGGAGAGAAAGTTTGCAGCAGACTGAACTTTATGATCTCCTGATCAAAGGACTTTCAAGGAAGTAAAGCAAGAGGAAAAATGGGAGAGCTGAAAGCATTTGGGTGCCACTAGTTGAAAGTTTTATTAAGAATAACACCTCTGTGGTTGGAGAAACAAAGTTCAAGTCACAAGGTAGCTGAGATCCTGTTTACACTAAAGCCAGAGTTACTCAAATATCTTGTTCTTCCAGATACTCTAAAACGTAACACCTCAGAAGAATACCTCCCATTAGTTGCTGCCTGTAATGTAAGTGAAGAATGACCAACCAAAAAAGAAAAACAAATAATTAAGAAATTAAAAATCAAACTTCCTGGGCAACTGCAAGTAACAAGCAGTATTCTTGACAACGGTAACTAC
The DNA here is from genome assembly GCA_013389965.1 of Todus mexicanus. Taxonomy (NCBI): domain Eukaryota; kingdom Metazoa; phylum Chordata; class Aves; order Coraciiformes; family Todidae; genus Todus; species Todus mexicanus. The sequence continues at coordinate 25,322 of WEIS01078308.1, read as the reverse complement.
TTGAACATCCAGTAGCAGCTCAGGAACGGACACCATTGCTCTGCTGCCCGAGCACTGCAGAGCTTCTTAAGCAGGTCTGAGAAAAACACTTTCATGGAGGGTGGGGAGTAATGAAGGGGGTAAGCGGCTGACTCATGGGGGTAGAGGCTAATCTTCATTCTAACTCTAATTAAGCAATTTAAATTTTTTTTGCAGAAAAGGAAAAATTAAAAATTCATAGTAGTGTGAAGTGAATCGAGTATTGACTTCAAATGACATTTTTTGCTTCATTTGGAGATCACCTCATCCCTTTTAATATTACCAGGAAAATGGCACTTGAAATCAAGTAGTAAAAAAATCAATTATGAAACAATTCTTTTCTATTAACCATAGAAATAATATTAAAAATCCTATTCTTTCCTTAGAAAGCACTACCCAAGCCAATTCAGAAAGACGAATGGCGGAAGGAAGAGCGCAAACCTATTTTTGTCTTAAAAACTGTCCTAGAGGCACCTTTTGCTTCAGTGATGAGAATTAAGTTCCATGCGTCTTGGGCATACAATGATAATAATCAATTAGTAAGGATTTTCCTGTGTGACCTCATCTAGGTGATCCTGCTCTGGCAGGGGAGTTGGACGAGATGATCTTTTGAGGTCCCTTACAGCCCCAAACGTTCTGTGATTTTTGTGAGTGGTAGTGGACTGTCAAATTACAGTTTTGGTTATACACAAAGGTGTCGGCAGCGTGGAGCAAGGCAGAAGTACCAAACATCAGAGCCAACGTGCATACCAAGCCCCAAACCCTTCAGCCATGAGCCATCCTAGGACCCCGCAATGATAGCACTCACTCACAGGTAACACCCCTCAGATGGTAACCCGCTGCTTCCAGATGGAACCGAAAATTGGAACGGTTAATGCACTGAGCTAACCCACCTAGCTTTATATTTATTAAACTTTGTATATACCGTTACAGTGCTGCTTGAGCAAAGAAAGGATTTGTTTAAAATAAACATTAAAAGCTGAATAAGGTGTAAAATAAAGCAACATTAAAAGAGAAACATCTCAGTTTAGTTAGTAGAAAGATTAACAGAGAACAAGACATATCAACATCAAGATTTAAATACAAATATGTGAATATCAGCTCATGTGGATCACTGTCAACATTTAGTAAAAGAATATCCAAATAATCTAGTATGATACTGCACTATATATAGATGCAGTCTTTGCAAAACCAAAGAAGTCGTAGAGTTAAGGAGGTGAGGAGTACTTTGTTGAAATTTAAATGCTTTGATCTGACAATAAGGTTTGAATTCTAGAAACTGCAACAGGATTTATGACCCATATAAGACTTCAGCTGTCTTTGTACCAAGAATGATATTAATTTCTTTATTTATGAAACAACAGCACAGTACAACTGACAAGCATAAAATTATGCAGAAAAGTATTACTGAGACTGCTAAAAGAAAGAAACTGAGAAAAATAAAGCTTTAAGTATCATCCTAAACAAGTCCATCATATAGTACATACAGTCTGTAAATGACTTCCAGCCCCAACGTATCTCAGAATCTGTCCTTTTTCCCTGGTGGACAGCTAGGGTTTGTAATGGACATTTGTCTGGGACCAGCAAGGCAAGAAATGACTGTAGGGCAAGCACTGATGAAGTTAAGTGTAGCTAGTACTAACTTTAAATCATCTAAATCCAGTATTAGTTGTTTCGGAGCACAGCAACACAGCATTTTGCTCCAAGAAATAATAGAAACTAATCCTCAAGGAGCTCCCTGCTGCCAGACCACTGCTTCCCTGACCACAGCCGCAGTCATGGATAACACCACCACCTATAGCAGCACAAGCCGGTCCATTTTAGCTCTGGCTGCACCAGCCTAGAGCGTTTGGAAGCAGCCACCTCAGCTACTAACCACAGCCCAAGCCCCAAGAAATTGGCACATACACAGTCCTGCCAAGACTAAGAAAGTCAGGGCGGATTCACGGTCAAAACCTGATAATTTCACATCTCAAGCTTGTACTTCCCACAGCACAATTTTTCGAAAAGCTATTAATATGCCATGAAACATAGATGGATTTCAGATGACCAGATGCATATTCCTGACACCATCGTATTCCCCAGATCTGCTAGTCAAACACCAAATAGGAAGCCTTTTTCACAGTGCAAAACTCTAGCTTTCCAAAGCTAGGCTCTGCAGCCTGGCCTTGTCCGGTTGTTGTGCAAAGGGCAGAGTCATCAAAAGATGGGCGTCCACACAAAGAACCAAACAGCAAGAAGGATTGCTCTCGGATCTGCGCGTCCTTGCGAACTGAGGCTGTTCCCATCTGCTCAGCAACCCCAAGGGGAGCAAAGCAGGGATAAGAACCAAATAAGATGTCCCAGGCAAGACAGACACCACGAACAGCAGCTGAGGCTCAGCGAGGAAGTGCAGAGCGTGCGGATGTGAGGGGCAGTTCAGTGTGCTGCAATGATCTTATGGGACTAAATTGAGCCTCTAACTGCGGTTTACACAGATCTCTGTTTCAGTAAAAATAGGAAAGTGAATACAGGATTTTAGTCTGGCTGAAAGTCAAAAGTTTATTCCATAAAAATGTCTTTAAAATACTCATGTACTCACCCTTTTTGTTTGTTTGTTTGTTTTTGTTTTTTTAATTAATTCAGATGTTAAATAGAACTAAAAATTTAGGCACATACACCCCTTGGAGCACCACACACAAACCAGTAGGTGAAACACATTTGACCCTATCTTCGATGGCTACTGTAGTAGAGTTCATTTATTGAGCCAAATCTAATTTAACACTATAATAATGCTGTACACTAATGTTATTCTTCATTTTATTTAACAATTTATGATGTACAAGCCAGAAGAATCCAGGATAAAAATTGAGACATTATTAGAAACAAAGGTAGAAATAAAGCAATTTCCTACTAATTGATTTTATCTTTTGATTTTTGTTATGCCCAGCAGATGATGGTTTTATACTTTCTCACATCAGAAAATCCTATTACAGGAATTTCTCCAGTGCCCCCAGAATTTCTCCTCCTTAACTTTTCCCACATTACCTACTTAAAGGTTAAAATAGGAAAGAATAAAAAATGTGGTCTCCCTGTCCTATAAAACTTCCATCCTGTTACGCCCTTACAAGAGAGACCACAGAGGAAGACCTGGAGACCGATGGGATGGAATGGGATGGAGCGGGATGGAGCGGGATGGAGCGATGCTTTCACTAGCTAGGTGGAAAAGATCAAGATCTGCCTTATTTTTTCAAAGATACTTTTACCATCTGTGTTCATGACAGTTTTATTCTGGGCCAACAAATGTCCTTTTTTGAAATGTAAAATTAATTTGCACTGTGTTGCTAAAGTAGACTGAAGAACAGACACTTCTTACAAAACCCATCAGCTCAGAGCGAGCGTTCTTTTTTATATAATACGTCAATATAGATGGTTGTCACAGCAGTAAAACATCAAGCGCTTCCAAAAAGTCATGGATGACCACATAGGGATGCAAGCGTGGATGAAGCACCGTCTATTTTCTGCCAGAAAAATAATTGACGAAAAATAAAAAAATAAAAGGAAGATATTTGCACATACATACACAGAGACACATACAGATGTACCAGCTCAGTGGAGGGGAGGAAATCATCATGTCATTTGTCACATCTCTGTGCAAAAAGATAGTATTTTTCCTCAAGAAAGCAAACTTAAATACTCAGGGTAGTTGTAGATAGAGTTTATCTACTTCGCAGTTCACAACATTTATTTATTTCTGGCAAATGTATTTTGCTGTATATTTGTTGTTTCATTTTGTAGTTTTCTAATAATGGAAATTGTAATAATTTCCATTTTCAGGAAGTATCATATAAACCTCCCATGGCTCCATCGCTGGTTTATAGCCTGTATAACCCAACATAACTTCCTGTATCTAGATAAAACTGTACTGAATCCTTACAGATGAATTTTAAACAAATCTCATACACTTCCAAACAAAGTATTTGAAACATTCCTTTTATTTTTATGTGCAGACCTATGCTTAGAGTCTTCTGTCTCTCTAGCAAGAAGAGAGATTATCACTATCACTTAAATCACCACAAGAAATACTGTTCCAATTCTACTTAGGTGTTAGTGATGTTATCAGCTCCTAGCAGAGAAAGAAAATTCAGAGGTGAAGTTTGACAAGCTTTAAACTAAAAGTTTTCACACTTAAATCTTCGTATAAAGCTTACAGACTTCATTCAAGGTTGATTAATACAACCAGCAATGCTTTACCTCTCAGCTAAATCACAGTTAAAAGGCAGATGAGAAGATACAGTTATGCTTATGTTACAGAAATTCAAGGATTTTTGTCCAATAAATAACTATCAAACATCTTATCTGAGTTTATCCATCAGATACAGGAAATATTTTTGTGGAAGTGAACTAACAATATGCAATAGGAAGGAAAAGATGTCACATTTCTGTAACATATGCTTGTGTAGCACTATCTTTCAGTATTTTCATGTCATTAATACAATCTCCTTTTCATCAGAATATGAATTTTTATGATGACAGTCTTTATGTAACGCTAATCTTTCTATTATGACCTGAGGGAATATACTGTAATAATATTAGAAATCTTCATTTGTTTCTTCATTCGGTGATTCAAAGAGGATGTCCTGGTTTAAACAGAATTAAACTACTAAAACAAAAAAAATTATACTTATGGTCATTATGACATTCCCTTTTGACTTCCTCCACACGGACCAACAGCACAACTCACTCACTGGAGGAAGCTAAGACCTTCTGAAACCAACTGTCACAGTACTGAAATCATTTACCTTCTATCCCAAGGTCACAGCATCATGGAGCAGTAAGTCAGTAGGCGCCCCAGCACTGAGGATGTGCTTCTAACAGCTGGACAGCTTGTAAAAGACTCAAGAGGCAATAGAAGAGCTCTTGTACTAGAAACATTACATCAAGAATCTGGAATCAGTCTAAAAATCTGCTAAATAGCAGCAACCATAGCACGGACAGGTTTTCAGCCCTATAAAACTCAATTCTTGCCATGTAAGCCCTCTTCCTTCTACTCCCTGCAAATGAAATAAAAATTATATGAAAGCACATGGATTATTCCACTTCTACAGCTAGGGTGAAGCCCATGGCTGCTGCTTAAGGACCGCTGGAAAATTAAAAGGATCAAGAGTAGGAACGTCCCTCCCAATTCCTGACAAAATGGGGGGAGAAAGAGGGAGGACTATGTGCCCCCCTCATCTCCTCCTCACTGAGGATTAACCTGGTCTCTTCAAGGCCCAGCTAACCCCACCTGCTACCTGCCACGTAGCTTTTAGAGTTTGATATGCCCTGACTGCACTGTAAATTAGCAAATCAATTTGGCCCTCAAAAGGTAAGTATTTGCAAGGGTTAAAAGAATTTTAAGTCATACTTTCCATTGGCTAATCATTACTCAGCTTGAACTCCTGATGGTGAACTCCTTGACACTAATGAGCCTACATCTGTTCCTCTAATTCAAAATTATTTTGCTCTATGAGCTACTTTTATTAGCAGCCCAGTGACCATAATGAATTTTTGACAACGGACAGCTATTCAGAACAAATCAACTTAAGCAATCCTCCCATCGAGTTTAAGGGTATTGTATTAGAGGAAGCAATTGATTGCCACCGTAAACCTGCGCCTCCCAGGCAAGCCGATTTCTTCTCATGCACAACTGAAATAACCAAAAAGCAAACAAACAAAAATCCCACACATGGGTTGTGGACAGCCAGAGCTATCTGTTACCAGCTAAGCAGAAAAAAAAGTTGTGTTCCACTGGGAGTCACAAGGTGTCCTGGTTTGGGCCCCAAACCGTGATACAAGGGTAGGTTGTAAAGCAGATCGAGCAAAACAAAAATACTTAAAGCAGCTCTGAACTACCTCGTGTAAATGGCTTATGGATATGAAGATACTCATTGGCCTCAACTCAAATTGACTGGAAGCAAGAACGCCTATGGAAGTGCAAGTGTTGCTTTACCCGCAGAAGCGCAGAGCGGCTCTGGCAGCTGGACAGGATCTGCTTCTCCCCCTGCGCACAGCTTTTCACAGGAGCAATACCCGTATGAACAAAACCGAGAGACTGGAGCAAAACATTCTGTGCTTAAAGACATTGAGTCAGGACTTGAGAAAGCTGGTTAACCTTATGATCACTGACAGAGCCCCAAAGCTGGGGTTTGCTCTCAGTTGTTCAAGCATCCACAAATGAGGTGGTAAGACATTGTTTCTATCAGTTTCAAGTAGGTTTTAACCACGGAACTTTACAGATAGACTTCCTAGGTTTCACATACGTGACAGCAAATGGAGTAAATAGGTATAGGAAAAAACCAACCTGTATGTCTTGTAGTATATGAAATATGGTACACATTATGCCCTGACTTCCAAACAGGGTGGGGTGGAAGCCTCTCTAAATTCAGCCGCAGCTTTCAATCTTAAAATAAAACCATCTCCTTCTCATCTTAATAATTTTAGACTCCCCTTTACACCCCAGCTGTAAAGCACAGGATGGTCATGACACTTCAACATACATACACAAACTCAGAAGAACACTAAGTGAAACTTATGGGTCAGATATGCCAAAAATACCTTATGGAAAATCATTTCCTCTTACTAATAGTCTCTGAAAGCTCACAGGCATTGTCAGATCTTTTCTAAATTCAAACCACAGTGCTCATTTGGATATTTATTTACATATGCATACGTATATATTGCATATTAGATGTGCAGACGCCAAAACAGGTTTGTGTAAAATACAAGCCCCAAGACATGCTCATGTCTGACACTTGACAAGGTCTAAAGCAGCTGGAATAAAGGACTCCAAAATTTATTTCAAGAGCATGTCCGAATTTAAAAAAATCATGCCTAGCACCAAATAGGCAGCTGACAGTTATTTCTTGTGTAATGTATTTCAGAAATAACCTAACACGATCACAGTATCTCCAAACCTGATTCTCATTAAGAAGTGAGCAGGTGGGTTTCAGAGTACATGAAAGCATCATGCTCCTAGTAGAGGTAACCTTTTTTGTCCTCATTAGGATGAGTGATGACAGCAGTGAAAAAAAATGAAGCATTTTCTCTTTTCTTTTCCCTTCCTTCTCCCAGCATAGTAACAATAACCAGCAGAGAGGATTCTTTGCAGCAGATTAATAGATCCACACTGGCTTCATGGTTTAGTTTATCAGACAAGAAGTATCCCAGGTATTTCTATCTTGTGTTTGACTCAGGATGACATACAAAGAAAACGCTGCTTGCTACTGCAGCACTTGATCCAAAACTCTTCTTTCATCTTGTTCTTATAACTTTGCATTTTGTCCTTCCTTCTATCATTCCTTCCAACATCCAGCAGGACACAAATCAAACAGCATACCACCAGAAGGGCAACAATTGCAAGATTAATAGAACACATCAACAACTGAATGGCAAAAGACAGCAGCTGAAGTTAGGAAAGACCATCCTTGTCTAAAACCAGCTGGACACTTCATTCAAAGTGAAATTGTAAGGAAACCAGAAAAAAAAAAAAAAAAGGTAAGTAAAACAAAATCGTCTAGATTATACTAGAAAATTTTACCCTTTTCCGTGACAACTGATGTTATCAGAAGTAAATACAGTTAAACAGACACACAAGTGCACTCTCTGAACATTTCCATCTTTCTACCCTAATCCTTATACGTAGCTTCACTAACACTCCTGCCTTCCCGGAGAAGGTTGAAACTAGAAGGTGAGCACCTTTTGGGCCCCTGTCAGGCTTACTGGGCCATTCGACTCTGTTAGAAAACATTCAAGGATATTCTCTAAAAGTCCGCACAAGGAGGCAGGAAAATAACTTCATGCTGTTTCGCAGGTTAAAATAAAACAAAAGTCATACTCCCTAACTCACTTCAAATTTTCCTATTCTGATCAATTCCGTGTACCATTCTTCTGCCTACTCTTCAGCCCTCAAGCACGTGGCAGCGCAGCCAGAATTCATGTATCATCACAGGTCTTTTCAGTAACAACACAACCAGAGATTACTGGCCACAGCAAACTCTGCTGACTTGGAAGCCAAACTCTCCCAAGACAGGGAGAGCTTTTACTGCACGTCAGTGTCAGAAACCAGGAGGCCTATTCTTCGTGGCTTAGGGGAAAAAAAAAATCAAAGGGTTCTCTAGTTTGCTCCAGCCATGGATACAGCAAAGGAAAGAAAGGGGAAGAGTATAGAGAAGCTGATTCAGTCTCACAAACCCTCCACTTAGGAACAGCGAGGAACAACCCATTGCATTTCCATTCATCGTTATCTAAGTCAACCTTCCCTCTACCAGTTTTTCTGCAAGCAGTAGACTGAAAGGTCCTGTAGGAATCTGTGAGCTGCTGCAGAACCTGCAGAAATAAAGGACGTGGATTCAGAACAGATGAACCTCAAAACCAGCAAGAACCCAGCTATGTTAGAATACAATTGCACTTGATGTGCAAAGTAAAAAATTTGTTTAGAAATGTTTTTAGTTCAAAGATTCACAAATAACATTGCACCTTCAAGAGCTCAAAAGGCAAAAAACAATCCATCTTTCTCTAATATGTTGTTAACAGGAGGTCCAAGATATGCCCAAAAGACCGAGAAAGACCGAGGCTGTAGGCACTGCTGTAGTTAAAGAGAACCAAAATGGTTCAAAGTCTTGAAAAAAATCTAGCTGACATTAAATACTCTGCAGCGCATCACAAGAAGGAGGGGGGAGGGAAACAAGAAAAGGTTTCTTTTAACTTAATGCTGAAATACAGTTCCTGTTCAAAAATTCTCATAAGAGCTAGTTTTGAAAAACAGACATATTTTGTGCATAAGAAAACAAAATAGGTACTAGCACTAATTCCTACTAGTACAGAATGCTAAGTAGGTTGCCTGAAATTAATTTAAAAATATTAATTACATTCAGTCACAGGACCATAAAATTAAGCAGTCTAATGTATCAACACTTGAAAAATACACTTGAACATACTTCCCTAGTGAGCAGTGGTGTACGCTATCAGCTTCTGCAAAATTCAAACACCAACACCTCCATCTACAGCGTTTCAATGACAGCCCTTAGTTAACAGCTACAACGTTGCTTTCCTCAACCTATGGGCAGTTCCAGCACTTCTCCTGTAGCTCGGGATATTGATGAATATTAGAATGAACCAGCTGGCAAAGATGAGTTTCATCGCTCTTGTTCAGAAACATGCCAGGAGGCTTTGCAATTTATTTTTCATGCCACCACTACTGCTTCAGAAAGCCATAGGGCCGGACTCAATTTTTTCCTTAAGAGAAGCAGAGAGTATGAGGAACAGAGAGAACAGCAGCTATCTGTCTTCGCTTGCCCTCACCTATAGGCAGGAGGCTTTGAAGGAGAGGGTAAAGACATAACAGTAGTTTTGCATCCCCATGGATTTTGAGTTGAAGTAGGAGAGGCCATTGTGCTTTTCTTGAACCATTGCATTTCTTGAACACCTACCTGCCTGAAGTCGCTACAGAAGTTGAACTCTTGCCTTTACAGACAGCACAAGGTATGTCCAAGGGTGTGGTACAGTAGAAACACCACAGCGCTCTCTCTTCCAATGGGAGAGGTAAAATTCTTTTATAAAGTACTGCTTCTGAACTTACTTGCCATCCACTTTCACCCTTTTCCTCCCTTTCATCTATTTTTGGCCGAGTATGTCAATTTTCTACCCCTATAAATAAGCGTACATTACGTAGCTACTGGAATTTAGGGTTTAACTAATATGATTTCAGGTCTTGAAAACCCAATCAAGCTCTTGGTAACCTTTCCCTTTCTATTTATCACATTATACAAAGTTCAAAACATTGAAGCCAAAGCTTCACGTTCAAGGTTGCAGCCCATCTTTAATCTTCTATTAATATTACAGAAGAGCAGTTCTGGAACATTATGGTCCTTTAACTATGAAAAATTAGTAATGATTAGCATGACTGTATTTTACAAATAAGACTGTGTTCTTACTTCTGCAAGCATAATCAATAGTGCTCTTGTAAACTTCGGTTTGCTAAATCCACTGGAGCAGAAGGACTTGGTAATTCCCTTTTAAACCGACTTTTACAATTTCCCAGCTGTCTAGTTCTCTACATTTGTCATGACAGACAAAGTTAAATTAAAAATTCTAAACCGTCACCCTGGGGCAAAGCTTGATAGAAAAGTGTAGAGCAATACTCTAAGTCCAGTAACAAAATATATCCCAACACTACAGAAGACACACACTGTAATTTTTCCGTGTGCATTTACTACCCCAGCCCTCCTTAATAGATGCAATTTTCATGAAATCTAATCACAACTCACAACCCGAATGGGTGTCTCACACTATTCTTTTTTTGAATAGTCTAATTCAGCTGGTCACAGCAATGCAATCTCGTATTCACGACAGCATGTGTTTAGGCACAGAGGTTAGATGTCACATCTCTGATTGATAATGTTTGTTTTGTGCCCTGCTTTTCAATAACTCTTCACTTTAAGCAGCATTTTGCTTCTAAACAGGAGTGGGTGTAAGGACACTCAGCATAATGGAATGGGCCAGGTTTAATTCCCTTAATCACTTGGTCAGGGCAACAGAATTAACTGTCCACATCTGTTCCCTCCAAGCACACATGCTTAGTTCTCCCTCTTATGCAATAAAGGAGTGTGGGGTCATGGTGCCACATCTAGCCTGCCTCTTCCTCCACAACCAAATCCACAGAGAGAACCTGCAGGCTGACTGAGGATCAACACAGACTGATTTTGAGCCACAAAATACTTGTGATGTGGCAAAACCAGCTCAATCCTGAGCCTCAGGAGCACCTTTTTATACAGTATGCTGTGTCCAAAGGAAAAGCAGACAGACAAAAAAAATCACACTAAAACCCTGACAGAAAACTGTTGTTTTCAGAAGGTGGTCTTGCTAGACCCCTGAAAACAGAGTGTAAGTGCACTCATAGTTAGGGGGACCTGTTCAAACAGGTTCAGAGCAACCAATTTAACCACAATGGTAAAGATGATGTTCAGCACCATTAGCCAGACTGATAGAGCACTCTGCATAGCTGCTTAACGAACTCCAGGCAGGGTAGGAATCTAAAGAAAATTTGAAAAAGTACCATTTAAAATGGCAAGCAGTTCAGACCCACTGGCTTGTACTTCTCACTCCCCTCTCAAGCCCTGTGTTTTTATACTGCTGAAAACAAGATGATGGAGCGCAAGTGCTCCAAGTCCTTGGTGTTCACAGAATAGTGATTACCGGGGTGTTCAGTCTCAACCTGGAGCCAGTAATGAGCCACCTAGGCTCACCTGCTATTGATATTTGTACCAACTATGGTTGTTTAAGGATGAACAGACACAGAAATACTAAGTTCAGAGAAAAAACGGAGTTCATGCTGGGGTACAAACACTGAATCACTGAAAAGGGAAGGGAGGAGTCACCAGTAGGTAAGTACAGGGAACAAAACCTGGCGTAACAGGCAGGGATCTTCAAGAAAGTGACAAAACCTGTTAATTTACAAGAACAGCTACACTATTTTCTGGTATAAGAAAATAAAGTAGTATTGGAGAAAAAGAAAACAGCTTTCTCCTTTAAGGCCAAAGACGTAACAATAAGACTTGCAGTAAACGCTATGCTTCACCAAGAAGTTGTTCTGTGCAACAGGCATCTTAGGTCATGCTGGATGCAAAAGGAGAGTCTGCCAGGAGAACCTACAGGCCAGCTGGTGACAGGAAGGTGAGGAAGAACTTCTGGAATTTATTTCATTAAAAACTGATTAAGAATCTTTCTCCTTATACCCTTTGCAGCAACATTGGCATTGTTTCACTTGGATGCTGAGAGTACTTTCAGTGGACATTTTGTCCTTTGCCTGACCCGAGCTAAGGGTGATTTCAAGATAGCAGGTTAAACACAAAATAATCTCCTCTCAAGGCTGTGGCAGTCTGTGAAGTGAGGCAGGAGGTAAGACAGCTATTAACTCGCTACACACGGTATTCCACAAGGTAATCCATGGAGCCAGTGACTGAACGTGCCTGTGTAGGAGCCCTGTGGACCAAAGGAGAGCCAGCATCCCAGGGAACAGGAGAGCAGCCAGTGCAGGCTGGAGAGCAGGGGTGAAGCACCACAGCACTGGGGCATCAAGCAAGGTCACAGGGAGCAGCCCTGAGCCCCAGAGTGCTGTGGCAGTTGGGTCATCCCAGCGTTGAAACCTCATCCTCCCTGTAACTGCTACCGGTATGAACATCGTCAGAATCCAAGACAACAGCACTTCAAACCTGTCTGTGGACCTCCGATTTTATCACTATAGTAATAATAAAGAAGTGCAAATGAGGATGATAACATTGCTTGTTTTACATGCGGAAGGTCAGAGAGCGTGAATTATTTACTCTCTTGTGTAGGCCGCTGCTGGCGCTCTGGTGAGGATGAACAGAATACAAAGGACACTATTTCCTCTCTCTCGGAGTTAAGCAGAGACACGTGGTGCTGTGATTCTGCCTTGTCTCGTCCATGAGCCCACTAACAGCCAAAGAACGCGTAGGAGAAAATAATCAACTACTGTCTGGAGATAAGAAACATATTATTTCTCCAGGGAGCAAGCAGGGGAACCAGGATCCAACAGCTGTTTTCAGTCACACTATTGCTGCCTTGGACTGCTCCCACTATACACACCGACTTACTACAGTTTGAAAGAAACAGCCTATATTTATAAATATAGACAGATAAATAGATACGTCTGTGTGCGTGTGTGATTCTGTGTGTAATGCAAAAGTAAGGAGAAAATATCCATTGCAGATACATTAATGCAGGAGTAAAGAGAAAATATCCTTCCTACACACTTTTATTTTAATGTGTGTGCTAGCATATTTTTATTTTAGAAAACTGGTTACTTTGTCATTGGATTGTGTCCTTACTGCACTTAGCAGTTTGGGGGGAGAAAAAAAAAGTATGAATTCAAATGTAACTCACAGGACAAACAAGTATTTATTTGAATATTTAAACAGTCTGGCAATTTCTCTTCTCCATTTCCTACTATAATATAAAGCATGTTAAATGGAAAAATGTGTTATGAATGCAAATCCTCTACAAGTGGAAGTGTATGGAAAGAGAATTAAACTATTGAGCAAAGCATAAAATATTTTTTTCTACCAGCACGAATGAAAAGTAATGTTGCCAAAAAGTAAACATACCTGCAAACCCAGATTTAGGCAATAAGTCAAATCCTCCAATCTGTATATTTTTGTCAATTGACCCAGAATTCACACAGTGAACACAAAGATAGTGCTTGAAACAACATTTTTTTGTAACTAGAACTTCTAGAAACATTTGCTACGTTATTGTGATGTGTACCTAAAGAGCGATACGTTTAATTGCATTGAGTCATCATATAATTACGTTCGCTGTATACAGCAACCATTTAACGATGTAGCTAAGCCAATTTAGGACAATATGCTCATCCACTAAGCTATTACAGCTTAGAATGACGTTCTTATCCACTTTGAAGTTCAACTTACCATTAATTGTTTAACACTAATAGAGTTCTGAATAAATAAAGTCAACAAATTAGAATGCTATAGTTAATTGTAATTAATGTTGCTGTTATGTTTTAAATCCTCCTTTCATAAAAAATAAGATACCAAAGAAGATAGTAATGTATTTTACTAATGAAGTTTGAATTCTTCCACTACAAAACAACTACTTACCACTACCATCTTGACCCGGATAAAAAATGGTCAAACAAAAATAAAGAATTAATAAAGAACCACCTACCTTTCATAGAAAAAAAACCTCTTACAGTCATTACTGAGTTTATAGCAAGGGCATCAGCATTGTAAGCCTTTCCACATATGTATGGACAGGCACATGCACAAATATATATGTAGTAATGGCAACACATCTCCTCAGGAGCCCTGATGTATGCAGTTTCTAACTACAATTTACTGTCTTCCTTTCCCAAGTCTGTTTTCTATTTCTTTCTCTCAAGTTTCTGTATTCAACTCGACTCTGGGAGGGAAAAACAAAACAAAAGAACCCAAAACAAAACAAAACCAAAGCCAAATAATACAAAGGATTTTCATCTTTATCTATCTGCCTGTATCTCTTGGTTATATAATCGCAGCTGTAATCTCTAGTAAATGCAGACTCAATCAGATAGCACAATAATGCTGGGGAAGATCTCTCAAAGCTGTGATGTGTTGCAGAATCTAAGCCAACTGTTAAAGCTTCAAAAAGTTTCCATCAAATGACCAGATGGGGATGCAATCCTTTAAATCTTCGACAACAATAAGTGTAGTGAGACCAGGAAACGTTAGCTTCTTGATCATGTCTCACAAATGTTGGGAAGGAAATCCGAAAGAGAAACTGTTTCCTCATACATTTCTTCAAAATAACGCATAAGAGACTAACAAAATAAATCCTCTTTGGTAAAATAATGAGTACTTGTTTGTTTTCCATTTTGTGAATCAAATAATGTTATTACTTTGCTAAAATTAAACTGTGAAGTTCCCTGTACATGGTGAGACAGTACTCAACTGTCTTCCTGAAGACAGTGCAATTGTCTGTGGACATCTTCAGGTCAAGAAACATGAGGTTTTAAAAATAAACTTATCCCATATAATATGAAAACTATAGTCAAGACAAGTGATTCTACCTAGTTTTCAAATGTGTAACTTAACAGACTTGAAGCTGAATTGTTCTTCCCGAGCTGCTTTGTCAGTTTATCTCACCCATAGGACTAAATGGCAGAAGTCTAGAGAAGTGTCCTGAGTGTACAAGATTATGCAACCTAGAATAGAATGGTGAGTGCTGCCGTCATCTGCTTTGTTGCTATGTGCTAGTAAAGAGCTGAAGAGAATGAAGTGTTAGCACTAGAGAGAGAAATAAAATGTTATCGCATATAATAAAGTTATTTGAAAACACTAAGGTATTTAAACTGTATGAATTCAAGTCATGTAAGCACAGATATCCTCCAATTAACGGTAAGCTTGATGCATGGAGTCAGAAGCAGCACACCCCAAATGGAGGGTTACTAACGGATCTCCACAAAGCACAGGCTATAAAAGAAAACACTAACACGGGACTCACGATTCCTGGCTACCAAAGGAGCGCAAGTTGCCAAGAACTGATCCAGATGCAGCCTTACCAGTTTTTTACCAACAGACAGGCTAAAAGCATAATGCACTAGTAAGTACACTGCAAAAAAAGCCCACTAAGAGTAGCGACTTCGAAGAAAACAAAAGAGAACTTATAAGAAGGGAGTAAACCCAGCCTTTACTGTTCGTACACAAAGAACAGGGAAGTCCTATCTTGGAGTGCTTTATTTAATACTGGATTTAATCCATTTTCGTTGAGTCTGAGGCAGAGCCATTTGCCATATATTTAGATGTAACACCAGGTGTTTGAACACCGCTTGCTAAGCATTCCAAGACTCCACATTAGGCTGCTCATTTCTATTCAGCAGGGCAGGAATCAAAGCTGACTTAAAAATCCAATATAGCTCTCATAGATTATTCTCTTTTTTTCTTTTTCTTTTTCTTTTTTTTTTTTTTTTTAAGTATTATGAAATACAGACTCTTTGAGAATACATTTTGTGTGAACTGAGAAAGAATGAAAGAAATCCATAGTACTTGGAGTCTGAATCACTCAGAATTCCTATTTCTTAAAACTTCTTGTTTCTGAACTTCATCACCTTTAACCATGGTGATAAACCACGCACCTTTTATGACCAAGCTCCCCTGAAATGCTGTGCTTACTATGCAAATTTCAGATGATACTTGCAAGTGGTCAGAATAAAGAAATACCTCATTTTCTTCAGATCTATCAGAAGAGTTGGCTGCAGGTGAGATTAGATTTTTAAATCCATTCATGGCATTTGCTATAGCTACCACATCCTTTGTGAGAGAGAAATCACCGCTAAGAGGAAGCTTGCATTTTCAGTTGTGGAAGGTTATCAGCGTACAACTATCTGAGCTTCAATATCTGACGTGTAAGAACATGTAATAAACGAAAAGCCCACTCCCAGAGAATATGGCAATAAAAATGATGGAATAAGCCTTGCTTCACTATTCCTTATGGAGATGCCCAGAACTCAAAGTGCCACTAGACTGAGGTCAAGTATGAAAAGTCAAACTGTTCAGGAAAGACCTATGACAGCACACTATGGTTGAAAAGGTTTGTCCACCATGCACGTAATTTGGAGATGCACACGCATATCCATGTGTATTAAACCATCACGCGCTTTTTCCACGCTGGCTGCTGTCATAGATGACAAACTCGCACCTAGACAGAGAGACATGTCTGAAGCAGAAAGGCCATCACATGTCCTCATGTTCTGTCATCTTGTCACAGAACATGAAATGAAAAATCTGTTCTCAGGTATAAGACATCCCCTCTTTAATTTCTCTCACAGAGTACCAAAGTGATGGTGAACAGCACTATTGCATCAAGTGAGAGGAGAAACCAACTCACCCCAACAGCAGATCTAAGAATTCCTTCCTTCTGGATCAGCATAATTCGTTCACTTAGTACTTTACGTCATAGAACCATCCATGCATGCAAGGGCTAGAGCCCAGCTGTAGTGTGGCAGCCTTTCCTTTTATGATGGGCATGTGTTATAAAGGCAACAGACACAAAAATAAAGTGAATCCCGTTGTTCAGAAGCAACCTGAGCTGTTGCGCCGCCAGCCACGGCTGGCTCACGCTGCACCAGCAAACAGTAAACATTAGATGATGACACCATGTTACGCACTTGGCTTTGATATGCCTCGGTCACTAGGAAGCAGTGTGAACTGCTCAACAAACAAAACTATTTCTGTAGTTTGCAGCATCACAGAGAGAAAAAAATACAGTGATTAGGACTATAACCAATTCAGAGCCAGCAGGACCATGAACCCTGTCCTCTAACCTGCACTCCTGCCACTCTGCATGGCCCCAAGAATCAAATGTACCTCCCACCAGCTATGAATATGGAACCACCAGGGCAGCAGCTGAACACCACACAGATTTCCTTCCTTACATCTTACCTCAGAAAGCTCCATATGCACCCCAGTGAACACAGGAACAACACAACAGCTATTCCTTCTCAAACAAGCTGCTAGATAACTCCATTACATTTCTCCTACAACATAATCAAGGATTGCACAGTCATTACGCAAAAATAATCACTACACTGAAGATGTAAGAAAAACCTGTTAGGATAGGTTTTGTCCCAAAAATGCATACTGTGAAAGTGTAGCAGAGAAGTAAATTAAGGAGATAAATGTTTTAGAAAATGCAAAAATAAATTAATAAAGCTTGAAGAGTAGTTTTTAAAATTCTCCATCATAGTAGTTTATTTAAGACCTGTAGACTGCATGCATTTATTTGCCTAGTTTTGTTATTGCAGTTAAATGCAGTATAATGAGGTACACATAAATATTTTTTCCACAGCAGTTCTAGCCTGCTTTATTTTTAATTTTAAAACACTGAATATTAAAACAATGTTATGCATGTGTAGTATAATCAATTATTATATTGTATGTTATACTATGCTGTGATTTGGTTTTAAATTTTGAATTAATTTATAAGACCTTCTCCAATACTCTGAATGGAAAATAATTTCTTTCAGGTCAGTCACTAGAAGCCTG
The DNA here is from genome assembly GCA_013389965.1 of Todus mexicanus. Lineage (NCBI taxonomy): Eukaryota > Metazoa > Chordata > Aves > Coraciiformes > Todidae > Todus > Todus mexicanus. The sequence continues at coordinate 7,728 of WEIS01078308.1, read as the reverse complement.
TTAGTATCTGATGAAGATTAAAAAAAACCCAACAAACAACAGTCAGTATCTGTGTCCCTTTCCAGTTTCCCCAGAAGATCTTAAACTGGGAAGCAATTACTATTTTGGTATGAAAAAACTCAACAGACATGACAGAATTATTGAATTCAATAATAATTCTATAGTTAAATACCTCCTCTTAACAAGAATTTGTTTCAGACTTCCTTTTCCATCTTCATGGAACCAGCAATCAGAAACTTCAACCTCCCACGCTTACTTTTTTGAAGGAATTGGTATTTATACTTGCAAACCCTCAACTTAAACAAATTTATCTCACCACAGGAACAAAATAACAGCCTATATGGTGTTGTGCCTTCTCCAGAATAGATTGTGAGCAGCAAAGATTTAATGTGAGACTGTCTGCGAAGTCTTAACTTGAACTATATTTTTGTAGTATTACCCTCACTTTAAACTACTGATTCACAGGAAAAGGCAGTTTCATAATTTTTCTTCCAAATACTTAAAAAATTGAGACTATTTTTTTAAAAACTTTTACTCTGCGGTTACTTTCTATTACTCAGAGGAATAATCAGTTATCTAATGCTGTAGTTAACATAACCAGGCCATAACAGGAATTGGTATGCTGTGCAAAAAAAAATAATAAATAATTACTTGGAGGTAGCTAACGGAAGCTCACTCGACAGAAATATCACTGGCTGCTGACAGATGAAGGATTCACAAATCCAAATGAAAAAAAAAAATACGAAAAGAAAACACATTTGATTTTAGCCACAATTTAGAAGCACATTTACAAGATGTTCTAAGACACAACAAATGCCTTCCGATGCCCTTGCAAAAGTCCTCTACCTGTGTAAGCCTCATCCACTAACCCAACACCACAAAAACTGCCTCTCCACCCCTTGCAACACCAGAGCTGCAAGAGCTCATGACACTACAAACACCACCACCTACAAACTGACAAAGCCAAGCTTGCATTAGATATTCTTGCATCACTAAGTTACTGATTTAGTCACGTGTGGTAAAGACAGAGTAAAAAGCATTTACTAGTTCCACAGTGATGTGGCTCACTCGCATCCTGCCATCGGGTTATCTGTGACGGCCATTCAACCAGTAAGCACAACAGCAAAATGAGACTTCTCACAATCCTCTTTTAACTGTCAGGCTCAACAATGACATTTCACCTAAAAAGTCTGAAAACTGAACTGGGCTTCGACACCATGCATCAATTCTCTCCTTCAAGAGCCTAACAGACTAGCTCTGTTCTTTCAACAAATTCACTGAAATATCTGTAATGATCACAGCTCTCTCATCAGGGGTGAAAAGCCTGTTTAACAAAACCTGAAAAAATTATTGCAAAGTTTGACAGATTTTTAAAACTAACGATTCAGTAGCCATTTGCTATCTGACCTCCATTAGAATTTTTTTCATTATCACGTTGCAAAAATCTATTACAATACTGACTGAAGCTATTAGTCACTAGAAAGGCGCTACCAGATTCCCCAAACTGGGGAATCATCATTACCATTAATTTCAAAGGATAACATTAAAGAGAAAATTATCAATATTTTACTTGCTAACTCCACTGTAATTTATATTATAAATGCATGCAGGAAGGTGATGGCAGCCTGGATGATCGGTTGTTTTTTCTGAGCCCTTTTGTTTTCTAGGGAAAGCCTCAATGGTATCTAGGGCACCTGGGGATACCTCAGGGGAATTGGGAGTTCAAGGCGCCGTTCTGGAGCACTGATGCAGTGCTAGTCACAGAGGGCACCTATTTCCACGTTTAAAAAGATCAGCACTGATGCAATATAGGGAACAAGGAGAGAGGCAGGGCATTCCCTCACAAAGCTATTATAGCTTAAACCTTTTATCTTACTCTATTTCATGTGTGTTCTAAGGACTACCATGAAGACTTTGTTTCTATTATCCCCTCCACACAGTACTTCTGTATGATCTAAAGCATGATCTGCATTTGTGGGCTTTTATTTCTCTCAAATCATGTTAGTTTACCAAATAAGGATGCTTTCATTTTCTTTACATGGTATTTGTTGAAGTCTCATTAGCTATTTGGGAGCTATTCTTAGGATATATGATGCCAAATGAATTGCCTGGAAAATTCAAACACTTAGTGCAAAATTTCAGCTATGGAGTTCGGAGTTCAAAGATTGTTACAGCAGTTACAGAACGGCTCAGTGAAAGCACTACCTTACTCATGATCTTGGCCTCTTTCCATACATTAAGGGCTTGCTTAGACAGGAGCCTGAAAAGGGAAAAACAGTTTCACAAAACCAGTGTTTTGTTAAATATCCCAAATCTTGTAGTCACAAGGAAGTTTGTATCCAAGTTGCAAACCTGACAGACATGTGCACAGATACATATATACATACCTACTTCCTCTCAAATAGCACGAACTGCTGTAATCCATTTTCAAATTATCCAAGTTTTCAGTTGTCATAATGCAAAATCCCAATTCAGGAACTTGAAAAAAAACAACCTTAAATTTCTAAGAAACTTACTTAGGGAAAAGTTGGAGGGGTTTAGGAAGACATCTGTTTAAATCCATCCATTTCTGTTATAAAGTGCTAGTCCAGTACACTGCAGGAATAACCAGCTGGGAGAGATGCCCACTGCAAAGCTGCCTGATCTGTCCCCTGGCTGCAAGACAACATCGAATGTAATGCTATCATCCCCGATGGATGTTTGTCTAGTCTGCGCTGTAATAGCAGTAATGGTGAAAACTTCACAGCCTCCACAGATATACTACTCCAATACTTTACTACTGTTATCATCAGAAAGGGGATTTGAGGGTTTGGGTTTTGTTTGTTTTCTCAAATTTCTAACCTCAATCTCTCTTGGTGAAAATGATGCAAGCTTTAAGAAAGCCCTAAGTCAGAGCAGAGTTGTGCAAAGGGTACGTCAAGTGAAGCATGGTGGAAACTGGAAAAGAACAAATAACCTTTCCAGGCTGGAATTCCTGCCAGGAGATGGGGAGAGGAGAAAGAGAAGTTTAAGGAGAAGGCCTAAACCGGGCACTCACTATTCTACGGAACCTGAGCCTCAGTAATTGAAAGAAGAGGATGGTCCCATCCTGTGCTAAAAGCAACCAGTGAAGGAGTCACCTAGCTACCATATATTTAAATATGATATAACCATTTCAGTTATTTCAAAAGACTCTTGTCCATGTTCAGACGAATCACAAAGGGAGAAGACAGCCTCTATAATAAAGCTGTTTATCTGAAATTAAAAATGGGATTAATTTTTCTTTCCCTCCTACACTACTGGAACCTCATCCAACTTCTATCATCTTCCAGAACACTTTTTAATTGAAACATTTGCAATTAAAAAAAAAATAAATAATAAAATCATGACAGCAAAAGGTGTGCAATTAACAAACATAAAGACGTGTATCTTTCCACAAAACTGATACACTTCAGGCAGTAAATCCAGTTCTCAAATGAAACTACGGCAGCAGGTCTGGAAGGAAAGCACATTTTGTAAGCTGAGTGGGTGAAGCAAGCAGCAGAGTTTTGTCTGCTGTTCAGAGGCAATGGATCCAGACCCTTATCTGCAGGACCGCAACAGCCCTTTTTCTAAGTGGAGAATAAACCTATTTTTCAGTGCATTAGCTTATCCTGCACCACTGCTTCCCTACCAAAGGAAGGATTGCTTTCCATAATACAAAAAGCTATTACAGATTTCCTACGTGAGCAAACCGATATGTTGAATAACTGCTAAGTAGGGAAGATGAATAATAGCACTATGGACTTCCAAAGTAATCAAAGTGGAAATAAACATTCATTTATAACATTCAGGGTTTAGCTATAATCTACTACTAATAGACACAAATAAGATTTCACACATAACATAATGGCACCAAGTATTCCTACAACTTCTGGCAATAGGATAATTAGCCAACTACAAACATTATACCTGTAAAACCTTCCCCATCAATATTATGGCTGAGGAGAGCTGGGTGGGAAAGGGGTAGGAAGGAAGGCGGAAGGGAGAAGTACCACCAGCCAACCAAAGAGATTCCTTTTAGTGTCACGACATAAATGTGATCAATTCTCCACCCAATGACCTGACACAGAAAGCATTATTTAAAAATATGCTGTGATATCCATACTGTGACTCCTGACATCGACAGACCTGTTAAACAGAAACCTGGGGAATCAGACTCCAAATATTCATGAATTGACTGAACCAAGTCAAATAACCCTTGGTCATGGAGCTTATGTCTCAGAGCTTAAAATACAGCTGTGCTAGAGTTAATTTGAGAGCAGAGAAGTGAGAAGGAAGACAGCAAGAAAGATTTTTAATCCACATTTTTGCTAGCTCACCACCTGGACCCAGGAAGCAGCACACCAGCCATGGTGCTCCCAGCCCGCCACCCCTGCTGATATTTTTTGTTGCAAACAAGGTAAGACACAGATGGAGTAACACATAGCTGCTCTTCAACCACCAGGAGAGTCCCTGGTTTTACTTCCATTTCCACTGCCTAAATGGAGAGCAATCTTAAACCAACTATTGTTTTTTCTTCAACCTCGGCAATCGTTGGTGTGACGTGTGGTGCCAGACCCCATCTCTTATTCATTAAAGAAAAATACGTGGAAACAAAGAAATCTAGCCTCCCTACTCAGCTAAAAAGCAGCGTGTACAGGCGAGGTTTGATCCTAAGTCACTACAATCATTTCGAGGCACCCATTCATTTCAACTGCCAAAAATTCAAGCTTATATATACATTTCTTGCTGTTTATTCTGAAAATAAAACTTGCTGGCTATAAATGATGGGTTCTGCTGTGCCAATGCTATGGCCTACTAAGTACTAACCAGCATTTCATCAGCAAAATTAAAGTGACATCTAACCATCTTTTCAGTGTCCTTCTTTCAAATGCATCAATTAAACTAAACTGCAAATGGATGACAGCGAGAAAAAAAATGCTCTAGCAGAGCTTGCTGTGAGCAGGTGATCCTTTCTTGTACACAGGCCTTTGAACACCAGCAGGACAGCAATGACTACTCACAGGATGAGACCCTAATACTCAAATATAGCTAATTCAGGGTTATGTTGCAAATTTAAGGACACATACTCTCCAATTCAGAGAGATGAGGTTGTGGGGGTATTTTTCATGGCAACTGCTTGAAGATTTTTTAAATACCCACCAGGTTTCAGTCTTACTAGGACTAATCCAGTCTACACACATACTATACATAGGACTAACCTGACTATACTTCTAACACTTCATTCTAGGAGCCAGGAAATTGTCAATAATCAGAGACTCTTCAGCACCCAAGGCTAGATGGAAAACCTTTGGCAAATGAAGGTAGTGCAAGACAGCAACCAGAGCAGCTTTTCGAACCCCACACCTCATAGCGCTTCTTTTCTACAGGAGCAAGGGAATGGCAAAGCATCGTGGCTGTCTCCTTTGCAGGGCATCACCAGGGAAGATGAGAGTCACCACCTATGCTGATAGTCTCAACAGAATCTGAATTCTGACTTTCCTCAGGCAGACTGCTGAGGCAAAGCGAATGACACAGCTCTCCCTACTCCAGCACGCTTGTGCAGAAGGGAAAGATCATCCAGCAGCTGGCCTTTAACTGGGGTACAACTATGAATCCTAAGCTTGTAACACACATTAAGTTCAAGATCTACAGAACTGACAATGTATAAACTCCAATATTTGAAATCAATGAAGGTTATGGGCAAAGAGTGACAGGCATTGAGGAAATGTATAAGCCGCTCTGTAAAAGAGCAACCTATGGAGGGCTTATATTTTGGGCAGTTTGAGAAAACACGTTGAGGGGGTGGCGGGGAAGAGATTACTGCTCCTTTAAAGGAACAACGCAAGAAAAAGAAAGGTAATTTAAGCCTGAAGGTAGCTGATATAGAATGCCAGCTGAACTAGAGGAACTTATGGAGGCCCCTGGGATTGCTGGAGACATAGAAGAAGAGTTTCAGTCAGGTAATTAGAGCTTCAATAGAAGAATAAATACTCCACAGGCAATCCACAGGTTCTTCTCACCTCTCACCACTTCTCTCAAGCAGTGACAGCTGCTTGTGAAAGGTCTTTCCCATTCAACTCATTAGTTAGTAATCCTCCCTGGTAATACAACAAGGAGCACAATACCAGGAAGAGCTGCTGGCCCTTCCCTCCACTGCTCTGAGGCAGAATGCCAGGCTGGAGGTCTCACAGGCAGTCACCCTAGTAACAGTGATGCAGTGGTGGAGCCAAAGGCTGTAAGTACACTTTTGAAAGAGAAAAGACACATCCTAGGGCAGGTGAGGCAATATTCAGGTCACTTTTTTCCTGCATTACTCTCCTGCTCTCCCCTCTTCATGCCCCAGAAAGAGAGACTGCTGTTTGTAATAAGGCTCCTGAAGCAGGAGGATGCACCTTGCTAGAGAATGATCCCAAAGGAGCAGGAAGAAGAGAGCGATGACCATGTTCCACTCGTGATTTGCTATTTCAGCTTTTTCCTGTGACAGTAAAACCAGTTACTATTGGAAGGCATGTTGGTTATCAATGCCCTGATCTGGAGAGACTACTCTTCCTTGTCCTGCAACGATGAAACGGTGAAAGCACCATGAAGACATTTCCACCTTCCTGTGGGCTTGTTTTAGAAGGATTACCAAAATAATTGTGACTTTGATTCCCTAGAAAAAATGCCGCAGCAAGTTCTACTGCACAGTGAGCCATTTAGGCATTGGTCCCGACCACTGACATGATTTCCTGAAAAGATATGTTCTGTGCAGCTCCGCTCTCATATCATCTCTCAACCTCAAGGATGTTCCACAGAAGAAAGAAGGTGACAATGTTATGAATTTCAGTCAGCATCCCTTAGCAGGTAAGGAAAGCTGAAAGACAGAAGGCTGCAGAGCTTATTCCTTATTCCATAGGTGGGGCCATTGGTGTCAGCTAAGATTTGCACTGGAATACCATGTACTTCAGTCTTGGTTAATAAAGCTGTGACCTCCAAATTTAGCACTGCAGTAAGAGACTTTTTCTCAGACTGATCTGTGCCCCCAGCAAGCAGCTGGAGAGAAATGGAAAAGGAGAAGATTTAGGTTAGTCCCTACGCAGGGAGAAAACTAAAGCCAACTCACTTCTCAGCCGAAACAGAAATCAAACAAAAGGTTTAATTCCTTCTGTGACCAGGGCTGTATACAAATCTTTGTTATTATACCTTGCTTTTAAGGTTATTAATAACCTACCTAATGGTCTACTTGCCATAGTTCTTTCCTGAAAAGACTTAACCACCTTAATGCACATCTATTTCAGATGCTTTAACTGAAATACCTGGATGGAGGTCTTATTCTCAAGGATTTTTCCACAGCTACAGATGCAGGATAAAGTCCAGAGAGAAGTTAAGAATTGGGTTTAAAGTGAGTAAAGCTAATAGGAAGTTGTGATCATCTTCTAGGCACCCATCCACCTCTAAACTGGCAAATTTCTTTAAAAATTTGTTCTCTGTTGCTTCACTTCCAATAGCAATCTGCACATTTACAGTTTCCCTCAGCAGCATTTGCCAGTGTTCTTTAGCTGATATTTATGCAACATGTTCCCAAAGCAGAAGGAACTGATCGAAGCCATTCAGTATGGAAATCTTCTGTACCTTCATTACTAGCAGACCTTCATGTGTCACAGGAATGTTTACATAAACTCGAGCATGTCTTAGGTAACTGTACACATGTAATACAAACACTCAGGCAAATTTGTTACAAGATTG
>WEIS01078306.1:0-14207 GCA_013389965.1 Todus mexicanus | reverse complement strand
TTCTGTGAGTCTGTGATTCACACGAGGCAGGTGCAGATGCTCTTTTCCATGAGGAACACAGAGCTCCAACACGATTTAGCAGAGACAAGCGAGCCCTGCAGCAGTATCCCTGCCACCTCACCTCTTTTAGCAGCGCTGCCTATAAAGAGCTACAAAATGAGAATCCTGAAGCACGGCTGCAAAACTTGCTGAAAACATTTTCTCTTTAGCGATGAAGAATGTTCCAGCCTCTGCTCTGCAGAGGAAAAGAGAAAAAAAAAATTCACAGGCGGTATTAAACTGCCAGAGTCTGCCAACTGCTTCGTTTCACTCTGTGCTTCTTCTCACTCCATGGTCACAAGGAGTCCTGATGGGAGTAAAGGCCCTTTCAGTTCCCTGCTCTGTGTTTATTCGTCAGCTGAGGAAAAGCCTTTTTCTCCCAGTATGTGATGAATCATCCCCATTGCCTTGACACAACCTTGTGCCTTCCAGTTGTCTTCTTCCCCTTCCTGGAAGCGTGGCAGAGGGGGATACCAGGGCATGGCAAGTTTTCAGCTGTGGTGGAGGGGAAGTGCTGACTCCTAGAAATCGTTCCAGATGGTTTGGAGCATCTCCGCTGTAGCTGAATATTTTAACAATCTGGCTATGATTTTCTCGGCTGTAAAAATGGAATCCTTCAAAGAAATTGTAGGAGCTGCAAAAACTAAAATACCAGAGAAATCACATTAATTAAGCAGTTCCAAATATCGACCTCCTTCATCCCCAGTCTCTAGAGGGAGGAAATGCTTTCCGGCAAATTGTTGCTCCTGCTCATTAACAAACAAATACTTTTTAAAAAAATATATGTAAAAAGAAGATGATCATCCCCACTGTAGCCATTGCAATGTAAAAAAACCTTTTGCAATTGCTATTAAATTCCTTTTCCCTATGTGTAACTGATGTTGGCTGCTGTCACTAGCGAGAACTCTTGCTATTAGGAGTCACCTCACACACAGGGTATCAAGGTAAAATTGAGCCCAAACAGTGTCTTCTGCTAGAATTTCTAACCAGAAAATGTCACTACCATTAATCAGGGGTGGGCACGTTCATCACTCTTGCAGAAACTCCTGTGTGCGCGTTCAAGGGCAGATCTTGAGTTGGTGGAAGCGAGCATTAATTTCAGTTGGCTTCGAGGAGGTTGTGCTGACGTAGGGCATCCTCGTACCTGACCGGCTCGGCTCAAAGGCTGCTTGCAGGGAGAAGAAGATTAAACATGGGAGAGAAATTAGCTCCGTTATTAACTGCTAACCATTCTCCATCTAGTGGTGGTGTGTAAATCAGGATTTTGTTATTGTTTCTGCACTACGTTGCATTTTCTGTTCTTCTTTCTAGTGTTTGAAGATCTCAACCCAATCCACCAGCCTTCTAAATAGCAGTCTTAATTAATGATATTTGCATGCAACCCACTCACTAATCCTGCAGGAATCTGAGGGCAAAGATTCAGGCAATTATTACCAAGCGTATGAAAATACTCAGCTAGCAAATTGCTTGACTGTTTGAGAATTTTAATCTCTCTTTGCAAGGAAAGATGTAGCCTGGAACGTTGAAGCAGGCACAAACCTCCATTGTTGTTATTAGAATGAGGGAGAATGATTAAGAAAGAAAGACAGAAAGCAAAGCAAGCCCACAAATCTTCTCGACTTCAAAATGTTTTTTTATTTGGTTATTGTATATAATCCACCATGCCAAATATAAAATCTACATGGAACCTCAAACTCTTGTCGCTATCGCAGCGCCTGATCTGATGGTACCTTGAACTTGACTGATGCTCCTAGGCTGTGCTTAACAGAAATAATGATTACAATCTAATGATTAATTACAGTCATGATATAATTGTTGAGGGCCCTTGCAGTTCTGTCTTGCAGTACTTTCATTACTCAGCTAGAGAAAAACAAAATGGATGAAACTAAAGTGAGGCACAGCCATGGCTGGTTGTTTTAATCAGGCTCAAACTGTAGTTCCATGTTTTAATGGAAAATTGCTTCCACAGGGATGCAGAGCCCAAGGTGGTCACTGCATCTGAAGCTGGAAATGATACCCTCAAAGTGGGGTGGATTGCCAGCCCTGGGGAAGATGTGAGGAGGATCTGAAATGATCTTGATAAATTTGGAAAATGGCCCGGGATAAAAAGGACGGGCTTCAGTAGGCACAAGTTCAAAGCAATTCTCATCAGGCAGCACTAGTTGGGTTTGTAAGCACAGGATGGCAAATGTCTGGTTGGACTAGTCTGGAGATTATACTGGATTGCAGGCTGGACACGACTTGGGAATATTAGTCTTGCAGAAAAAGCAAAGATCCTTTACACTGGAAAGTGTAGAGGAGAGTGTTGTTGTAGGAGAGACTTCTGAGAACTGGTAGAGCCTCATGGTGCATAACCAACTTTACATTGTGCACTTCATCAAGGCCGGGATTTAGTCAAGATGGCTCAGGGGAAAACAGCAAGGGTAGTCACAGAGCTTAAACCCCTGCATTTGAGAAAAAAAATTGATAGATATATTTAATTTAGGAAACAATGAGCCTGAAGAACACATAGCCACCTTTACATGCACCAAAGTTTCTTCACAAGAGACAGTAACAAGTTGTTCTCCTTCTTCCCCGGGGATAATGCAAGACACAATAGACTGAAATTGCAGCAAGGCAGAAGTTGGAAGTTGGGTAGAGATGAAAAAATTTGTTCTAGTTCTAAGCAGCACAAGGGACTGTGAAGGTTTGGATCCATTGGGGATGGTTTTAGGTGTAGATGATCCTGCTTTGTTGCAGAAGGATGGACTAGGTGCCCATTTTAGATCCCTTTCCTTTTCGGACCTGTCTTTACATTGTCATAAAAATATTAAATCTCTTAATCAGGTGCCCCCCATTGATAAGTCTTACCAAGAAGAATGCAGTGAAATATTTACCGCACCGTGTTGCTCATGCAGATAAATTATTTAATTGTTCAGCCGCTAGTTTTTGTAGTTGCTAAAAAATATGTGTGTATTTTGTTATTCTTATGTTTTGTCTACTTACAAGTAGTACAGCAGATCTACCACCCAGAAAAGAGGTTCTTCAGTCTTTCTGTGAAATTACATCTCATACTTGACAAAATCTCATAGCCTATCACTTCGTAGCTGCGCCGCATTCTTGGGGCAACCACAGCAATTCCCAGGCTAAGAAAGGAAAGCAGTGGCGTGATCTATCTGCAGCTTCCTTCCAGAGTACCTGCACAGATGAAAATAGGAAGGGACCTGTTGGGTGGTTCGTATTCAGTCCGTGTTTGGTGTCTCACCTCCTCTAGACCAAGGAAATATCCCATCTCAACCACTGTTTGTCGCAGACCTGATGGGGAAATGAATTAATTCATCAGGGCTGTTACAAACCTGTCCACCTCTGTGCCTTTTACCTGCCTTTTCCTGATGAAAGCCTAATGGATATGACAGAGAGAAAACCCAAATGTTCTGCTGTTCACTGGGTTTTTTCATGGAGCCAAATACAAGGAAGGAGAACAAGTCTGGTCTTGTCACATGGTGCACTTCTGCGAGAGGCCAACCGGCACTTCGTGAGGAAGGCAGTGGAAGGAATCTGTACTGTCTCAAGGAAAGGCAAAGACATTATCTTTTTAGATAAGCTTTGGTGTCTTGAATTTTACCTCAGTCTTTAGCTGTTGCTCAGCAGTGTGTCTTTGTAGCTGCTCTGCTGTAGAAGTGGTGGATTTTGTGTAGAGGCATCACACGTGCATCACACATTGGGGGTGGGTTTTCTTTATATATCTCTGTGAATATAAGCAATGATGCTTTGTTTTAGCATATTGCACTGATAACATCTGGAGATGTATTACCAGGCAACAGCTCTGTTAATCTTCAAAGCGCTTTAGAAGCATTAGCTAATGAATCCTCATGGTTCCCATACATTAGCTTATCTTTTTCAAATAGGGAAAGGGGCCCAGTGACCTGCCCAGCACATGCAGAAGAGGTAGCGTCAAGTCTGGAATTAAAATTTGGCAATTTGTTGCTTCTCCAGGAGAGATAATGCAGAGTTCAAGGCTGTGTTTTGGATTGAGGCTACCCACTGAAGAGTGGGCAGGCTCAGGGACCTGCATTCAGTCTGTAGAAATCAGATTAATGCTTTTCCCCTACCCCCCTTGGTTCCCTTTCCTCCCTTATGCTTGTGTTTTTCCAACTAAGGGGCTGCTCTGCAGAGGAGGGGGTTTCCCCAGAGCTATCCCAGTTTAGCTGGTGGTGCTGGGAAAGGAGGAAAGCACAGGGAGTGCAGCAGCACACTGCTGCTCCTCTACCACCACCGTGTGGGCAACCTTTCTGGACCGCTCCTTCAGGTGATGGTTTCCTCGTTCCTAGTGGTGAGAGAATGTTTCAGCATTGCTAAATATTATGGATCAACCTCTCATCTGAATACATGATGGAAATCCAGGATTTTTAAAATCACAACGTATTTCTGCAGCACATGTAGATGAGCAGACGGAGATGCTGCGTCCTGTCACGGAGCTTGGGGACCGTGGTGCTCTGCCCTCCAGCTGCTCCTGGGCAAGTCGGTGGGAGCTGCTTATTCATGTCTAGTGAGAGAGCTTTGAGCTGGATAGATTGTGCATTTTGTTTGAGTTGCTGAAATAGCCTCACCTCATTTCACAGACTACAATCTTGTGTCTCTGGGTCCTTCTGAAAGTGCTCAGGTTTACCTCCCTCCCCGGCCTCTCACCTTCCCATTTGCATTGGGTTTCCACTTGGATAAGCACCCCTCGTTTCCAACACTCCCTGACGCACTTCACGAAGTCTGAAGGACAGACCCTGATGTGTGCTGATGCTAATTTCACCTTTTTTAACATCATTTTGCAAGAAATACAGTACAGCTGCACAATAGGCTGCTCGGAGCTGGCTGGGAACTGCTGGCAGCGTTTGCCATCTCCTGGAGGACCACAGCAATAGCAGGGCTAGATTTGTCTCACTGTCACACCTCATACCTATGTCCACTCTTTCCAGAACCTCCTCAGTGGATAAAGGAGCCCGAAAGTGGTGTTTACAGCATAGGAACCAATCTTGTCCTACTGTGCGAAGCTATTGGCAACCCAGAGCCAACCATTCAGTGGAAAATGAACGGGAAGCCCATTGATAGTAAGTGCAAGACCCGATGTTCTCCTGTAGCTGGTGGCTGGGTGGGATGTGCCTGTGTTCTGCCCAGTTACAGGGAATGCACGAATCCTAATGTGCGGAATCACATCTGGTTTGACATTGATTTAGACATGAATTGGTGTTTAATTACTTAATAAATCAAATGTTGAAATTGAAGAGAGTATGGGTGAAAGCTGCAGGGTGTGGAGTGGTGGTGCCCATGAGTTACTGCCTCTGTCTCACCCCATAATGCTCCCGTCTCTTGGGGATCTGGGATAACTTCAGTTCATTGAGGGCTCCTGGTCTTTGGGCTTTTGAATAAGCTCAAGTGACTGTGTGGCTGAGGAGCACAGGCCTGGCTCCCTGGTGTAGCAGTATTGTTACTACCGTTAAAAATAGTCTGTGTGTGGAAGTTGGTGATCTAGAGCACTTTCTTTAGGCCTTGGACCCACTGGCAAAGGCAATGTTCTGCAGCTTGCTCTCCAACTGTGAACAAGGTCATGCTTTGATCCTGGCAATGTGCTTTGCCTTTGACTTTTAAGCAGCGAGGAGAGACTGTGGACTCTGCAGTCATGGTGTTTTCTCCATCTCCTGATACAGTCTGGGTTTTTCCAGGTAGGACCTTCAGAGGGAGAATCTCTACTAGAGAGATCAGCCTTACCAACCTTCAGCTTCAGGACAGTGCCGTGTACCAGTGCGAGGCCACCAACAAGCACGGCACCATCCTTGCAAGTGCCAACGTGAATGTCCTCAGTGAGTACCCTCCCAGCCTTTCCTCTTCCTGAGAAAAGGTCTAACTGAAGTGTCCCATTCTGCTTGACTGAATCTTCAGAACAGCTCGTTGATTGTAACCGTGTCATTGTCCTTCTGCATTGGCCCCAGATTTTAAGATGTTGTCCAAACCAATGCAAAGAACTTTATCATTGGCAATATTATATTCTTAGCATAAGTGCTGATGAGCTTTCATATATTATTAATTTTAAAAATATGATGGTTGTCGGGCTCAAAACCTTTTGATATCGAATGTACTGAAACCACTGAGAGCTGGACTGTGACCACAACTCTGTTTTTGCATTATTAAGTGTATTGTTAATCTTTAATTTCAGTTGTGATATTCAGTCTGTTCTTTGGAGAGAGATGGGAATATATTTAACAGAAGCGGTCTTTAGAGGAAGCAGATCCAGGTGTGTTTTCTCTCGTGGAGCCCACTGAGGTTTCACGTTCTGACATGTTCAGCAGTTAACCACCATTATCTTCATCAGCGAAGCTTCTGGAACCTCAGCTCCTTAGTGCAATTGGTACCAAAAGGCAGCGAAATTCCCATTAAATGGCTGAGCCTTTGACCTTTGCTGGAAAAGGGCACGAGGCAGGGACAGTATTTGTATCCCCAGTTGTGAAATGCAGGGCTGCTCATTTTGCATTCTCTTCTGCAGATATTGCTCCCTTAATACTGACCTCAGATGGTGAAAACTATGCTACAGTTGAAGGTTATAGTGCCTTCCTGCACTGTGAAATTTTTGCCTCACCTGCAGCAGATGTTCAATGGTAAGACACCAAAAGCTGATGTTTTCCTGTGAAACAAGTTCATCCAGACACCTCAAACACTGAAAAATGTGATGCTTATTATTTTTATGGAGTTAAGTTTAGAAATGGGTAACACAGCTGTATATAATGTAAGTATTCTGGTTTTAGACACACTTTCAAGAACCCTGAAGTGCTGGTTTGTGCAAAAAGGTTAGCGGAAGTCCTCAATACCAGTGTGAGACTAATGCTGGGATATTCATCAAACCAAATCCTGTTGCAGGATTCATCTGCCTTAATTTAACATTGGCAACCTTTTATATTTGGACATATTATTGAGGCGGAAACCTGATGACTTCCAGAGCATATTTACCTGGAAATGGTTCCGTTCTGCTGGAAATCACTGGGTTGTCATAGGACTTGACAGGCGCAATAAAACTGTGGGTGACCGCTATGGATTAGAGACTCAACCAGACTAGTTTAAAGGCCTGACTAGATTCTTTCAGCATGGGTTTGGTTTGCAGGAACCTGATGTTTCTTTACAATTTGCTGCATGTGTATTAAGTAATTTGCTAATCTCGACTTGGTTGCTCAGTGGCGCATCTGCGACCAGCTCCCAAAACTCCCACGTCCACCGCAATATCTGCAAAGCATGAAATAACAATTCCTGCAAACCTAGAAATTTTCCCCAGAAAACTGAGGACTGACGTTTTACAAGAGTTTGTAGAGATAGGACGAGGGGTAGTGGCTATAGGATGAAAGAGGGGAGGTTTAGACTGGGTATTAGGTAGAAATTATTTACAGTGAGGATGGTGAGACACTGGAATGAGTTGCCCAGGGAAGCTGTGGCTGCTCCATCACTGGATGTGTTCAAGGGTGGGTTGGATGGGCCTTTGAGGGACCTGGTCTAGTGGGAGGTGTCCCTGCCCATGGTAGAGAACCTGAAACTAAATGATCTCTGAGGTCCCTTCCAACCCACACTATTCTGTTCTTCTATGCAACAACCCATAACTATCATTATCATTCTTAGGACTAGGGATGAAAGCATAGAGCCACTTTCAACGTTGCGTTATGAGTTAAATAAGAATGGCACCCTAGAGATCAAAGCAACAAAGAAAGATGACTCGGGATCATACACTTGCTGGGCTGACAACTCAGTGGGAAAAACAGCGATCACTGCTAACCTGGATATAAGAGGTAACATCTCACTTAGGGAAGACCTTTGACATCTGTTAAGATTTCATATTTACCAATTTTCAGTAAGTAATTAGTAAATATTCAGTCCAAGATATAGATTTATTCTGTGAGGCTATGAATTCTCTACATACTAAGACCTGAAATTACCAGAGGTCTCATATATACGTAGCAGTTAGTGCTGTCTCCATTTTTCTGGGTGATTTCTCCGTGCTCATTCATGATGTTTTCTTTCTTCTTAACACTTGCAGAAGGTGTGTAAGCCACCTGAGGCTTGCAGTTTACTTTCCAGATCCATGAACTTTCTTATCTTGAAAGGATTTTTGAGGTTTGATTTTTGAGAACACGGGCTATATTTAGTGGGCTGCATACAAATTTACGGACTATTTAGGGCTTGCCAATAAAAAAATAAATAGAAAAACTTAAATACTCAATTAGCAAAGTCCTCAGAATGGTTCTCAGATGCAGGTTTGCTGTGACAAACTTGAGAAAAAAAATCCATTACTCTTGTATTCTATTTCCACCCACTCCCTTTGTTTTGTAAATTTTACAGTGGTCGTAAACATGAAAATGTACAACGAAATTCTCACAGAGCAACATTTCACTGTAAAAATAAACTCAGCCAAGTGCTTTCTTCTTACTTATTCATCTCTTTCTGCATTCAGATTATAGAGTCAATTAAAAGAACAAACTTGATTGCAATAATTTTGTCTCACTTGACTTTAATAAGCTTGTAATTTTCCTTGGATCGTTGCCAGTGCCTATTTCCAATGGCAATTGGACATAAAAATCATATTCAAGCCTGTTTTTATATCATCCATTTTGTGACAGCCTGCTAACAAGGGTTTTCACCTGGGACTTTTTTTGGTTTGGTTTGGTTTATGGTCTTTTTTTTTCCCGGAGCAATTTGGTTTGGAGTGAACTAGAGACAAATTTTTCAAGATAGAAAATTAAATCCTGGCAAATATTTTTTAAAAAAACAACCATCCTTCATTTGAAGTGTTTGTATATATAGCAAAAAAAAAAAAGAGATCATTGCTCCTAAGGTTGATTTTTATATATGAAGTGCTCAGTGAAAATTTGATGCAATAGTCTCTCCTAATCAAAGTGTTTTTCTGTGATCAATCAGATCCTACAAAGGTTGTCGTTACTCCGAAGAACCCCCGAGTGTTGAAATTGCATTCAATTTTATTGAAATGTCAGTCTGAGTATGATTCCCACTTGAAACATAGTTTTAAATTATCCTGGAGGAAAGATGGAGATGAGGTGCCAATCAACAGCACGGAAGATGGCAGGTAAGCAGGCGAGAAACAAGAGTTTTCTTGATCTCGGCTGAATGATGTTGCATGGGACTGGAGTGTGAGTTTCAATAAACATGAGACTTAATAGCTTGAAATGTAAATTTACTTCTGCAGGAATTCTTCATGGGATGTGTGAATAGATCTGCATTTAATATAAACATAAAAATATACGAAATATATAAATAGATAACAGATAGACATAAAATTTATAAATATATAAAACTATGTAAAATATAAATATATATATGTAAAAATATACATCCATCTATGAGAGTAGAGCCATGGCTGCCAAACGGTTTTATTTTTTATTAACTCTCTCACCATCACAGCAGAATATTATATAAATATTGGTTCAAGCCAAAACCAGCCCGAGCCCCAGTGCAGTCAGCTGGGGTTTTCTTTCTCCACTTGAGCAGAACTGATATTTTCCTGTGGTTTACACCTGTTGGGCCAAAGCAAAGTCTTCATAATCTTGAAGTGAGTGGAAAACGGGTTTCTAGGATTCTGCCTAAAATCATACACTGAGTTTTTTCTACGTGTGAGTTTAGAACTTGCAAGTGGACAAGGGCACTTGTCAGGACGTATTCCTGTGTGTCCTGCCAGAGGTGATGCTGCTTTGACAGGGGGATTGGGCTTGATGAACTCCAGAGGTCCCTTCCAACCCTGAACATTCTACGATCCTATGAAGTTCTGCCTGAATTTTGCCCTGCTCTTGTGTTTCCATTGACCTGGAGGGGCTGGAGCTCAGCCTTTATTCCATATGAAGGGTCCCACAGTGAGCAATCAGACGTCTTTGTTAATTACCACAGAAGAGAGATAGTTTCCTAAATACTGCAGTTGTGGAGAGGTCAGTGATGCTGCTGAGGTCACATAGCGTGGGGAGATAGCACCAAGCAAGCACCATGTCTGCAACAGAGCCCGTGTGCCTGGGTTAGTGCCAGCTTCCCCTGCTGCATTGGACATTACACAAGCGGGCTGGGAATGCTCAGTTTTACTCAACGCTCTCAACAATTCGGACATAAAGCCTGTGTATTTGCCTCATTAATGATGTGCCAAAATCCTGTGTTCCAGACACTCAACCGATGCATATCAATGTGGCTCTTTTCAGACTCAGAGTGATGTGCCAACTTCCAGCCACGGTGGCTAAATTGCTGCAAAATACAAATAATAGTCTACAGCCCCATGTCGAATACAACTACAGTTAGGTTTGAAAGTAGTAAGCCTAACATGGAATTATGCTACTCAAAATGGCCTGTTACCAAGTGGTTTTGGGAGAACAAGAGTGTCTGCCTGTCATACATTTATCTTACGGATTTTTCTTGTCCTTATGTGTCTGTACTTTTTTTGTCCCCCCCCAGGATAATCCTGAACAGGGACACACTGTTCATATCAAGCGTGACGCTGGAGGATCAAGGAGTTTACACGTGCGTGGCTAGAACTTCTCTGGACAGTGTCACAGCCCACTCGCAGTTAATTGTTCTTGGTAAGAGGATCTTTTCCAGGCGCGCAGCTCCATGCAGTACATAATACCATCGCAGCACTTCTGCTTATTTGCTGCTTTTGTCCAATTCAGTTATAGAGCCTCAATAACTCAATTTCACAGAGGTGCAGTGTCCCTCTCACTCGTTAACCTCGGTTGTGCTGTCCTTGTACCTCCTAGAATGGGGACGCTGACGCAAACTTCATTTATATTTCATTTATATTTGGTCGTTGTTATACCTAAGATGAGACAGCTTTTTTTCTCAGTTCAGGAGTCACCCACAGTGGCTGTAGGAGCTTGCCCAGGTGTAATAGCAATAGGTGTAATAGCTCAAAGGTGTAATAGCATATTAAGAATGGTTCTGCTTCTGCTTTGAAGTCCTTGGTCAGTCCTTCACTTCCCATTACTAGAGATTTGCATATGAATTGCTGCTTGGACCATTTTTGAAGAAGACAGACATAAGGCAGGTATTTAGATATCCAATTCCTCTGAAGATCAGGGAAAGTTAAGCACCTAAAAAGATTAATTATCTCTATGAATCTGAGCATAAATGTGTCCAATGGCACAGAGCAAGTCCACAGCAGGGAAGAGCCTTGACCCACAGAGCCTGAAGCTTGACCTTGCGTGTGCATCCTTAGAACCTGCCTCTCTTCCTCAAGGACCACTTGAAATGAGAGGAGTGAACACATGGAGTGATGTGCAGCCCTTTGCACATGTACCTGGGGCCATTAGCCACTAGCTACAGTTCTGTTTTGTGGATAGTTTTGCATCATTTTAATTTATTTAAAATTTTGCTTCATTTTAAATTTTGCTTCATTTTAAATTTTAATTTATTTCTGGCAGTGACTGAAACAGGAACTAAGACAATCTGACCTTCAAGTTGTCTTCACACTTTAAACACATAGTATTTTCCAGTAAATAGTAAATTAAGATGCTATACACATTATTTATGGTACTGTGTTCTTCGGTGCTGTATAATTCAAAACATTTGTAGACCATTTGTTACGTTACTTATGAAAATTTCATGAAGCGCTTCATCCCCTTTTAAAAAGGTGATTTGCAGAAGAGGAAAACCAGTCTTCTCCTTGTTTATGGTATATATAAGAAAGGTCTTGGTGGATTAACAGTACCTGTTATTTTCCAAATGAAAAGCTTAGGCTTCCTTTGCGATTAAGAACTTGTGAGATGGCTCAAGAATGAAGTATGGCACAGGTGGAGACATNAGCCAGGGAGGTGGCAGGAGCTAACCCGAATCCCAGGGAATGACACCACAGCCCTTTTGGCACTGGCCCCGTATGTGAATTACCAGTTCCGTGTCGTATCTGTGAACGCGGTGGGAAGGAGCCAGCCGAGTAAACCATCGCTGCGCTATGCAACACCTCCGGCTGGTAAATACTGCCATCTAGTTTTACTGAATAGTAGTGATTTTAGTGTTTGGCTGGGAATAGCAGTGCTTTGCTGTGCTTCAGAGAAGTGTGAAGAAGTCAAGGTGACTTTGCTGCTCAGTGGCAGCTCAGGAATGCCAAAATGAGGAGTCCACCACACAGCTGTGATTAGCAGGGTGTTTTCTACCAGGTACTTTTAGCTCTGCTGGTTTTGCATCTCTAAAGCCCATTGCAAGCCCTTCATGGACAAATTGTGTAAATATAAGGAAAATCTTTTTCATGGTGAGTGTGACAGAGCACTGGAACTAGTTTCCCAGAGAGGTTGTGGAATCTCCTTCTCTGGAGACATTGCAAACCTGCCTGGATGTGTTCCTGTGTGATCTACTCTAGGTGACCCTGCTCTGGCAGGAGGCTTGGACTAGATGATTTTTTGAGGTCCCTTCCAACCCTGAACATTCTGTAATTCTGTGAGAAGCAGCTGCTGGAGAATATCGGGGTTTACGAGGAGCCTTTCAGCAGAGCTAAGCTTGTCAAAATTCTCCATTCGTAGTGATGAGAAACGTTGTGTCCCTGAAAGTCATTTTAGAGGCCAACTGTTCAGCACAGAATTTGCATTCTTTGGCATTTTTCTTTCAGTTTTTCCCCCTTTTACCTCAATTTCAGGTCCTTCTTCAGCTTTTTAGCTGTGTGCCTTCCACTAATGATACACCTTCTGTTTACTGTCCCCGTAGGGGGAAAAACCTCTTCCTCATAATCCCCCTACATCTGGTGCTTTGGAATCCAAAAGTCACAGTTTCCTGTTAGCTGATGGCTCCAGCCAGCAAGGCCACTTAGGAATCAAAACTGCATAAACAACGTGTTTTGGTCACAGCAGCTTTGCTGCTTTGCGTAATTAGTCTCATGAACATTTTTTTCTTTAGGAGTCTTTCACTCTCAGTAATGCAGAAATAAGCAAAGTTTTTCTCATCCTTTTTTCTTACATTGAAAGAATAAATGCAAATGAACCCCAGGGTATGCAAATTAACCTTATCGCCTGTGTGCTTCCAGCTCCAGACAAGAACCCAGAAAACATCCGAGTGGAAGCTTCAGAACCAAATGAAATGGTGATGAAATGGGAGGTAAGGCAAACGCGTCCATCAGTGCTACGATATTGGAAACGGGCTGTCTCTTTGGGCAGCATGGGATTTATCAGGAGGTTGGTTTAATATGATTACACTAAAAAAGAAATAACACATCCCTTGACTTTATCTCCCCTTTCCCTACTCCTGTTTTTTAGGAAATATTAGCAAATTGTATAGCTAGGACCCCTGATGCTCCTGAAATCAAAGACAAAGCTGTTATTCAGTCAAACGGGTTCCAGTTTTCCTCCCTGATTTTCATTTTTGTTTCAAAAGACCATTTTTTACAACTGACTAAGCAGGTTATTAAGAAATATAGAAGCCCTGTAAAGCACAGTGAGAATTGCCCAGAGTATGTTCCTCTTCTGTGCATCTTGCACACAAGAAAGTGCTTAAAATAGTTGTGGTCTCACCCTTCTCTGCAGGAGGAGCAGCCAGGCTGGGGGTGGTTTGCACATAAATTCTGCAATTCCAGCCTGGAGGTTTAAAAATGACACCAATCACTTGGCCAAGAGACCACGAGCTTGAATTTTTACATCAAGCGCAAAATGAGTCTAGATAAAGCTCCTGAGCATGTGTCTCAAAGGAATTGTGGAAAAGTCTTGAGGATGGTTTCCAGTCGTCAAAATCCCTGGCTTTTAGTCTTACAGCTTCTGTGCTAGCAGTTTCGAGAGATATATATTCCTTCACTTAACACAAATTACAACAACTGTGGAAGGAAGCCTGGTTTTTGTGGCTGGAATTAAACACAGTTTATATGAGATTTACTTCTCAATCTGCTGCTCTCAGCAAAGAACAGCGAACCTTTCCCCATGTGAATTCGTGGTTTAGGTGGTCATTACACCAAAAGGAGATGGCCTTCTAGATCTGTTGACTTGGACTTGAATGAGGATTTTTGCTGTACAGCATAGCCCAGGGTCAGGGGATGCAATCGTAGACTCATGAAATGGTTTGAGTGGGAAGGGACCTCTAAAGGTCATCTAACCCAACCTCCCTGCAGTGAGCAGGGACATCCTCAACTAGATCAAGTTTCTCAGAGCCTTGTCAAGCCTAACCTTGAACGTCTTTGGGGATGGGGCCTCCACTACCTC
>WEIS01078301.1:1697-27129 GCA_013389965.1 Todus mexicanus | reverse complement strand
CCCTTCCAATCTGGTTTTCTATGGTTCTATGAATTGAGCTGCCAGCATGTGACAACATGCGATGTGTGGCCAGTCACCATTTCTCAAATTGTTTGATATACAAAATGTTGATAAAACTTGGAAAATCGATGAGACTGTGTTTGGGTTGGGGAGGAAAACAGGGAAGAATATTGGAAATGCTTGCATTTGGTACCTTCACATGAAGCTCTGAAAATGAAGAGAGGAGTTAGATTGGTGGGCAGCTTCAGTTTATCCTAAACATTAAAGAGACGATATGGAAGCATCTGGGGAGGCTGCCACTGGACCTCTTGCAGAAGAAAATGCCTTTCAAGGTTTGCCCAGTGAATCCTGAGCCCCCATCATACACTATTATTTCTGGGAGGAGATCCGTGTCAAAACCAACCTATCTTCAGCCTCCTTCTTCTTCAAGACGCTCTCAAAGATCATCCTCAGTCATCATACCCAGTCAATCTGGTGCGGTAATGATGGAAACTGGGTAATGATCACAGAAAAACCCTTTAGAAAGGAAATGCTGGGGAGGAGAGGACCTCTGAAGATCTTTGAAAGAGAGTTCATGAGAGGTTTCATTCTCCAACTTTTTCTCCATGGCTTTTGCCAAATGGAAGGGTATTCTTCCATGTCTACCACCATCAAGGAGCTGCAGTGGTAGCAGCAGGGTCTGCTCTGGGCAAGGTACATCAGCTCCTCCACACGTGAAAGAGCCTTTGGGACATTCTAGGGGGAGAATTCACATTTAGACAAAATAATCCTTTACAAGGTAGGAGAAGGGGATGGGACAAATGGCCTGGTTTTGTCTAGTGGAATCATTTCCAGAAATTCTCAATGCAGGATTTTGGAGGAGTAGAAATGCTGATAAAAGAGATTTTGGTTGGTTCTGCTTACTTTGAACCCTAAACACCCAATTGCTGAAACCACAAGGGTGGTTATTACTTAACAAAATCCTAGCCTAACATTTTATTCAGATGAAACTTGAGGTTTAAAATGCCCCAGAGAGTCCTTTTTAATGCCCATATTTGTCTTTGCTGAAGCAAATGCTCAATGCTCTGATCTCTGTCTTTCTCCTCCTTGCAATGATGGCTACTAATTCCTCTCCTTTGCATTTTGTAGCTGCTTTTCTACTACAGCCCCTTTTTAAGGAAAGATTACTCTGACCTCCTCAGGATGTGTCTGCAAAGTGCTGGTGAAAGAAAGAGAGCGCTGGCTGCATCCCCACTGGGCCCCAAGTTGAAGGAAGTCCAGCCATGAGGAAGACGACCTCATGCTCAGTGGGTGACAGAAGCTGTGGAGGAGAAAAACAACCCCCAGAGCTCTGCAACCACCGGCTCCATGCAGATGGAGCCACAAGCTGACAAAACTGGTCAAATGGGCAGTGCTGGCCCATCCCCACCAAAATAGATCTGCAGGCACAGCCTCACAAGTGCTCAAGAGGCAGCTCCTGCTCTATCCATGGCTGGGATGATGTGACATCTCATGGAGATACAATTCATGACAACAAATAAACCTGCTTTGTCTCAGGGAACTCTTTGGAAGTGAGCAGCAAGCTTGTCTTTTGCATGCCACTATGTGCAGGCATTTCCCTGTGAGGCTTGAGGCTGCCTCCGAGTGAGAGAAGTGGAGGGAGGTGGTGTCAGGGTGGCTGCTGGTGCCCAGCAAGACTGCTTGCTCACTCTCTCTGGTCTGCAGGATCGTGTCCACCATGAATTTAACTGTCCTGGGTGGTGAACACCATCACTCAGCTTCTGTGTCTCCCTTCCCTAGAGAGATTTTTCAATGATAGAATTTGCTTTAGTACCTTATTATTCCCCAATATATTCTTTTAGAGGTGGTCTCTCTGCTCACATTCCTCTTTGAAGTAGTGTGGCTTGGTCAGGGGAGAGTGAGATGCTCCAGGGAAGTTGTGCCCTGAGATGGACTTTGATTTCTGATGAGGCACTCAGCACTTCACTAATTTCTCCCCAGAATGATTCAGAATCCACCAGCATATCTGAGAGCATCATCTGCCTGGGGCTTAACCACGATCATTACTGATATTTTGTTTATTCTTGGTGCCAGTAAAACCTGCTGTGTCTCTCTTCGCAAGAGCATGGGCACCTCTTCAACATGAAACCATAAAATGTCTTCACTCTGAAATCACCTCCTGCCTTGCTGGATGCAAGCAAAACAGCCTTCATGTGCAGTTGAAATCTGGCAGCTTCATTGTCACATTATTAGGAATTTTCTGCAGGATCGGGTAAACGAAGAAGACACCAACTCACTGAGTTTGAGCTGTTCTATGTCCTCAAAGCACTTGCATGGTTGTTCTCCTCCCAAAACCATCAGCAGAGCTTGGGTTGTGGTAGCCAAACACTAGCAGAGCACACTGCATGGCTGGCCCATCCTCCTTGCAGGGGCAGGGCTGTGCTCCTTAAAATACTCTCCAGATTATTCCTCATCGTGGCTGCAACTCTCTTCTAGGCAGCATATTACAAAATTATATGTGTGTACAAACTTGTTTGGATAGATATTCCCTGCCTCATCTCTTCCCGCTCCCTTCAGGGCAGGAGATATAACTCATCCTTGACAGCTGGTTCACATTGCAAACCCTGGTGTGCTGTTCAGCTTTGCTGAAGGTGGGCAAAGTGCCTTCTCAGGCTAAAAGCTGGCAAGAATCCACACATTGTAACATCTCAGCTTAGCCCAAGCCCCAGAAGGATTCCTGGCAAAACAAGAACAGACATGTCTGCTTAGCCTGATGCTAAGAGATACGAACACCAAGAACAGGGTAGCAAAGCGCTTCTAATGGTTGGGACAACACATTCTGAGGGTTACTCACATTCAAATCTTGTAAGACAGAGAAATATGGTCCAAAACAAGTCTCTCCACAGCCTGATTTCTTCAGCAGCCAGTGCAGCATTACACTTGATAGGGTGTTTTGCTTGGTACCAGGCTGCCAACTAAAAAGCATCTGTGCTTTCTAATTTGTGCTTACATGCTAAGAAGGTCATCACTAAGAAGGTCATTGCTAAGAATGTTGCTCACCCATGAGCCCTCTCATACGCTGCCAGATGTGCCAGGGCCCAGGCCTGGAGAGCTGTCACACTGCCCATGCCAGATTCCACAGCTTGCCTGGGATCTGCTGTGGTGTGGTTGCACCCAGCACCCCATTAAAGCTCATTGCCTGGCTTCCTCTGCCTCCTTAATGGAGAGGGTTATAGTTATCAGCCTGGATCCATCTGCATATTCCAATGTCAATGTGCTGGGTGGTTTTGTTAAACGGGTTAAACCAATCTGAGCCACAGAGCACATGCTGTGGAAATTCAACTCACTTGACTTTAGCCATGAAAACACCTGGAAGCTGGTCTAAGATGACTGTCTCGCATCCCTTTGCAGTCAGGGAAAAGACACAAACTCCTGAGGACAGCACCTTACTAAAGTCAATTCCCAGCTTATTCCACACAATTTTTGGTGCAATCCTGGTGAGGCAAATGGACACATAAAATCCATCGACAAGACTGGTGCTGCACAACTCATCTGAGAACCTTCTTCTGGTTAGCAGCTGAAGTGTGACCTTAACTCTTCCCTCCTAGACTCCATAATATTCCCCAGACAACTGCAGTCCCTTGCAGCCTTCAGCTTACCAGCTAAACAGACCAAACCCATGCAGCATCTGCTCCCAGGAAAGGGTCTCTTTACCCATCAGTACAACTTCAGTTCTCCTAATTCTCGGTTAAGAGTTCATGTTTCACTGAGCAGATCTCGTCTTGCTGATGTCTTCTTATACAATGTCTTTCATAATTCTTTCTCTTCACTGGAGATATCTCTGTTGACACATTGGGATCACACCAGCTGTGTCATACTGATGGGTGCAAGGTTTCTGAAAGCCTTCATATCCCTGGCATTTCCAGCTTATGAGGACTCAAGTAATGTTTTTGCCACTACTTGACTTGGCCTTAATGTAGCTGAGCATGACCCTGTTTTGCATGTGTGAAGGACAGACACTTGTAGGAAAGGGGGATGATACCCTCACTACTATGATGTACAGAACTTTGACACGTCTGCCTCCATATGGGTGCTGCCAAAAGTCGGGTCAAGTTGTTGAAGCCTCTGTCTCTGCTGGCCTGAGCCTGTTACGCTCAGCAATACTTGGAGAGAAGGACAGGTGAGTTAGCGTGCCCATTTCACCTAGAAGGGTGAAGTTCAGACCAAGATGAAGTAATTCACGTTCTAGGACAAAGCTCTCAATTAGCAGATTCCATAAATCATGAAATATTTAGGTTCAGAGGGATGCCTGGATGTCTCTGGTCCAACCTCCTGCTCCAAGCAGAGCTCACTTCAAACTGTGTAGGACCCTCAGTTGCTCAGGGCCTTGCTGATCTGTGTTTTGAAAATCTCCAAGAAAGCAGACTCCATCATCTTTCTGAGGATCCTCACTGAAGAGGGCAAAGAAGAGTGTTTGAGATGCGTCTTGGAAAACACAAGCCTCAAGAGTTCCCTGTGAGGGGAAGAACTAAAACAATATCCCTAAACTTTTGGCAGCAACATAATTTGTAGATAATTTCTACACCTCATGCTCAGTGTTTTAATGTCTAACGTGGACTATGTGTTGTGGGGACACATGCACGGAGAACTGCAAGTCACTAACTGGAGAAGGTGTATGCATAGTGAATGTTTTCAAAATATGAGGTCTGTGAAATTTAATGCATCTTGAAAATGGCTCAGAATGTAAGGAATTACCTCCCTGAACCCAACAGAGAAATTCAGCAGACTTTTTCCTAATGCCCACAGGAAGCAGAACAACTCACCATCTTCTCTGTGCCCATTTGCAAACTCTCAATCCATGTGTTTGATCTTCTACCATAGAACATTTTGCAGCTGGCTGGGCTGAAAACCATATCACTCTGCTCTTGAGCATGCATATAAGCAGCTCTCACCTTCATCTTCCCCTGCTCTCACACTGGTGGAATCAAGAGATTTCCTAGCCACCTAGGTTGGGGAAGGACAGAGATGTCCTGGGCATGAAGCAGGGAACTAGGAGAGGACAGCATCTTCTAACTATTATGAACAAGTCAAAATAGCTCTTGTGGAGCCTCCTCAGCCTCTGACAGGGCTTAGATAGCTCACCCAGCTATAAGATCATCTTGCAGTATGTTAGGGTAGTAGGCAAAGGTGGCTGGGACTCCTTGGAGAAATAGGGTTGGATTACTACTGGCCCCACTGGTGTTTGAGGTTGCTCCATGTGTGCCTGGAGCCGGTGAGGTGGGCTCTCAGAAGACAGATTTGGAAGTGAGATAGGTTATGAAGGATGCAAACAACCCCAGGCTGCTGGAGTGTGGGCAACCATGAAGTGGCACCGGTTTGGGCACATTTCCATCTCTCAGACCACACAGAGCTGTAAAGTAAAACTAGTGGTTTCAGGCTCTCATTTAAAAAAAAGGTATATATCTGTTTCACCTGGGAAAAGCTTGGTGCTCTACTTGCTTTGGGCTGACCCTTCTTAGTTCCATGACCTGCTGAAGGTGCGTGGGCAACTGGGGAAGGACAAGCAGCAAAATCATCAATGTTCCTTGGCTGTTGGTTGGAGAGTGGTGAAAGGTGGGCAGTCGGCAGGACTGCTGGTCCCAGCCCATTGTAATGGGCTGAGCAGTTTGAGATCAGCCTGGGTCAGCCTTGTGGGACAGCACCTGCTGGGGTGGGGACTGGCAGATGTGAGCAGAGACACTCAGCAAAGAAAGGGTATTTTTCTTCATCACATTCACCCTTCAGTCACCATTGAATAACTTTTTCTGCCAGAAAGAAATGTTCAGCACTGTCAAAACCAGTGACCTTTTGCTCCATCAGATTATTCATCAGATATTGTCCCTAAGACAATAGGCTGGTTGATAAGAGCTGGCCACTCTGGAGATGCTGAGAGTGCCTGTCCCCTTCACTGCTGGGGAACAGTCTGGTGTGGCCTGTACCAAGAGGATGTTCTGTTCAGAGAAAGCTGGAAGAGGTTGCTCCCTCCTCTTACTATGGGGGCGACAGAGCATCGCCTCAGAGGACAGTGCTATCAGCCATCCGCATGGTGTGACAGCAGTTTTAGGAACCCCTTTACGTGCCTGTGACAGGTAGGGCAGTGGGAGGAGGACAGCAGGATCTGAAGCCACATTTTTGACTCCACCTCTTCATCTCCTGGGGTGAGAGCCAAGCAGGGCTCTCCGAAGTCCCCATCACAGCAGTCAGAAGGGATAGAGGATCTGGAGGTGATGCAGGATGGAGACCAGAGTCTGTGCAGTCCAGCCCAGCAAGGAGGGGTGTAGCACGGACCATGCTCTGCACAACCAGCCTCTGAGAAGCAGCCAGACCAGGCTGCACATACTTCCCACAGGCAGGATCGCGCATTTGTGGTTTTAATGGAAAAAAAATCAATAGAAACAATAGCCCATTAGCCCAGCCAGCAGTGCTGATGGGAAACAAATCTGGTAGCAAATGTCACTGTGCAGAGGGGGTTGCTTGGGAGATGTTTTTGTAGGGCCCAGCAATTGCCAAGCTTATCTGTGTTTTCCAGTCTGACCTGGTTTCTGTAACTGGATGTGGATCAGATGTGGACACTGTTAGGAAATTCTGTAAGACAAGGGGGTAAAATATTTTTTATCTTAACTAAAAATGCCGCTCAAAAATTGTCATTATGCTTGAAAACCTACCAAGGTTCCTACCAAGCGTTGAAACAAAATATGCATTCAGATTAATTTTCAGGTGCAAAACCGTGTCTGATGGTGTGTGAAGATAGGAGGCAGAGCTATCAGCACAGGGCGTAACAGTCAGAGAGGTTTGTCATGGCCTACAGAGAACAGGACAAAAGTCAATGACCTGAGTGTTCACTTAAGAGCTCTCACCTTGAGAGAGGTGCAAAACTGAGCGCAACCTGTTCAGATCCAGCTAATAGCTGAAATTTGTTGCAGTTTCATGTGAGATGAGTTTGTGATGAACTTTGTTTACAGGTGAGTGGCATTACCAGAGCTGAACAAGGGCTGGCTTGGCAGATTTTTGGTATTTTCAGCTGTAACCAAGCAGGAATGGCTGCTGGTCTCTGCTCTGGGGCTGTGTGCTAGAAATACATCCCGGGGCACCCTCCTTTTTGTCTACATTGACAGTCCAAAGTGGCAATATTCAAAAGAAATAAAGTGCAAGGAACATGAATCACAGCCTTTCCCTGAAATACAGTGGCGTTCATTGCTGCCAAAGTACTTGTTACTGCCAAACCTTAATCAACTACTTTCCAAGTGGGTAGCAGAATCCCAAAGCTCATTGACAAACAGGGTTACACTCACTTTTTAACGGGTTTCTTGTGATGACCCATGTGAATAGGCTTGTTTCGTGCTTGCAATATCCTCTCATCTTTACTCATCTTTCCCTTTTTGTCTTCAATGCTAATTTCAAAACTTTGGGCACCATCTTCTTGGTCCCTGGAGAAACCAATTAGCTTTTCAACCCATTGCTCTGTGCAGATCCCAGCTGGTTCTCCTTTTGACTCATGCAGTTGACACTGAACTCTTCGGTTGTATCTTGATTTTGAAAAGATGCTCCTTTCCCAATTCTCCATCAGGACATACCTAAGCCTTGCCAACACAAAGGAAAGATCAGTTTTGATATCAATCCCAATGCTGCTGCCTAGATTTCTGTTTATTCTGCTGCATCTCACCGATTCTGCTAAAACCCCCTCAAATTCTGGACAGAGCTACAATCCCACAGTCCCAGCGTTGTCTCAGGTACAGGCAACCCAGCCTAATTCAGTATGTNAATTACAGCAGTGGTGGTTGGGAGGGACCTCTGGAGATCTCTAGTCCAGTCTTTTGCTCAAACCAGGTCAGTACTAGTCCATGTTTTCCAAATGTCACTATTGATAACTACTGCTCTGCTCTCGTTCCCTGTTGTTCACCTGTTTACTATTCACACCATTTCCACATGGGCCAGCAGGCCCCCTGACACAGAGACCTGGCAGGTGATTGCTCAAGGCTGGGAAGTGCTTGGAGTCTCAGGACCTTTCCCATGCCTCCAGCCAGGCAGGCAGGGAGGAGGGGGAATGGGTGGAGAGGAGGGAGCAGCTGCTCAGGTGGAACAGGGTTGGCTTAATACCTTATTAGCTCCAGGGTCCAAGCTCTTGGCTGCCTGACCACTAGCAATGAAACATGACTTGCTGTCACTTACAGTGAAGTCCGAGAGGTGGTAACTAGTCCTGTTCTCAGTTATAATCTATTTTCAACTTTGTCTCTGGAGACCGGGTCTAGTAAATGATACCTGTAAACCACCCATTTCAGACCAGAGCTGTTCTTTGTGTCACTGATGTTGTAGAGCAAAGGCTTTCAAAGCCTACAAAACTGGTTTGAAGCCCATATGCTGTCATCCCTATACACTTCCAGCCTTCAGCTGTCACAACTTCTCCCCACGAGGGGCACGAGGCAGGTGGTCTTCATCACCTCATGCTGATCATTACCTTAGGGGCAACAGCTTTTGGGAGGTAATTTTCTTCCAGTATAATTAGGAACTGCTCAAATTCAGGAGAAATGAAAAGACAAAATTCCTCTGTTCCCCAGAGCATTCAGAAACAGAAAGGAATTTTTGTCCCAAGAATAAGGGAACCCAGTGAGGTTGGTGGTCCAGCTCAAAAAGACATCTGAAGACTGCCTGTGCAAAAGGTTCATCTGCAAGACCCAACCTTTGCCACCAGTGCAAGCATGCTCATGTTGGTAGTAGTCAAGTCTGACACAGCTGCACTCTCACCTCCCCAGCACACACAGGCACAGCCTAAAAAGCCACTTCTAAGCCTCACCCCTTCAGAAAGCACCTGCTTCAGGTGGAAAACCATTAATCCATATCTTCTGAATCCCTCCTTGATATCTCATGGGGAAATCTCAACATCTTTGAGGCAAGGGTATTTCCAAGAGAGTCAAAATTTTTTGTGCTGCACCAACAATGAGGGTTATCCATTCCACCCTAGGGCATGGGGCCATCTGGGTTTGCCATGGACAGGTTTTGCTCTGTTCAGAGTCATACAAAGCTTCATGTGTCTTACAAGCTATAGCTTCCCTGAACAGGCATATTCAGAGGGCAGATATCCTTGGAGTCCTCTTCCTAAGGGTGCATCAGACTGCATATCTCAATTTCTCATGGGATTCACATCCTCCAGGAACCTTTGTTTTTGTAAATCCCATGGAAGGGCAGCCTGTCCCAGAGGCATGTGGGGTCTTCATGCACCCATGAAAAGCCTTCATTCAGCTCACTGGTGAAAAGGAGAAGGCATCAATCTGTGCTGGAGGTGCCTCAGGTGGCCTGGCCTGTGGAAACCTGCTGGTGAGTCTCCAACCATGATACATAGCAGGACTGTTGCATAGGTAGTGATCAATGAGTATATAACTTACAGGTACCTGTGAAGCTGTGGAGGGTTGAGACACCATCAGGGTGCCAGCTGATGAAGGTTTTGCTAGTGGCAAAGTTGGGTTAAGGATTTTAACTCATTGCCAGCTCAATGTCCAGATGGAGATCAGTGGCAAGTGGTATACTGGGACCAGGGCTGTTCAGTATGTTCATCAATGACATAAACAATGGGATTGAGGGCACCCTCAGCAGGTTTGCAAGTGACACCAAGCCGAGTAGTGCTGTTGACATGCCTGAGGGATAGGATGTCATTCAGAGGGATCTGGATGAGCTTGAGAAGTGGGCCCGTGTGAACCTCGTGAAGTCCAACAAGGCCAAGTGCAAGGTCTTGCACCTGGATTGGGGCAATCCCTGGTATCAATACAGACTGGGGGATGAAGGGATCAAGAACAACTCTGTGCAGAAGGACTTGGGGGTACTGGTGGATTAAAAGCTGAAGCTGAGCAGTCGCTGTGTGTTTGCAGCCCAGCAGCCCCTGACCCCTGGGCTGATCCCCAGCAGCATGGGCAGCAGGGCCAGGGTTTGGGGGATCCTGCCCCTCTGCTGCCAGGGCTCTGGGGAGCCCCCCCTGCAGGGCTGGGCCCAGCTCTGGAGGCCTCAGCTCAGCAGAGACAGGGACCTGGTGGAGCGGGGCCAGAGGAGGCCCCAGCAATGCTGGGAGGGCTGGAACCCCTCTGCTGGGAGGCCAGGCTGGGAGAGCTGGGGGGGGGTCAGCCTGGAGAAGAGAAGGCTCCGCACAGACCTTCTGGGAGCCTTGCAGGGCTTCAAGGGGCCTGGCAGAAAGATGGGGACAGGCTTTGGAGCAGGGCCTGTGGGGACAGGACAAGGGGGATGGGTTGGAACTGAAAGAGGGAGATTTAGGCTGAACAGAAGAAAGAAATTTTTTTGTGCTGAGGGTGGGGAGAGCCTGGCCCAGGCTGCCCTCAGAGGTGGTCGCTGCCCCATCCCTGTCCCCATTGCAGGGGAGGTTGTTGGGGGCTCTGAGCAACCTGCTCTAGTTGAAGATGTCCCTGCTCAGTGCTGGGGGGTTGGATGAGATGATGTTTAAAAGTCCCTTCCAACCCAAACCATTCTATGATTCTATGATTTTCCACCCTCTGGCTGCTTGTTCCTGCTGTAGCTTGGTGTCCTCTCTGCTGTGCAGGATCCCTTCTGACCAGGCCACTGATGTCAACCAGGTGCATAAAAATACTCTCTCCCAAATATTCTTTGTAGGTCACCATGTAAGCCATCCAAATTGCCACACAGCTCCTGAGACAGCTGTATTGACACAACTGAAGGGGTGGGGGCAGGAATTTCTTAAACTGGCTTTGCCACTAAAAAAATGTTGGTGGCACCACACCCTCCAGCTGCATGGGAAAAGAGTAGTAGGGAAGGTGGCAACTCAATCAGCTGCCTGGCAGGAGGGTGAGTCTGGTGTGAGAAATCAGCATATCACAAAGGCCTTTTGTATTCCAACACCCAACAAGCTTCAACAGTGTTTCATTTGCATTCCCACAAACAAGAGATCCGAGCTAAGCTGTAAATACCATAAATTTCCTAAATTGATTAGTTAGAAGGAAACAGAGGGAGGGGATGAGGGAGGCTGAACTGGTTGGAGGATACCTACATGTCTGATGGCCCTGACTTGTGCCTGGAGTTACAAGGACCAGAGGAGGTCTCATACTAGTGCCAGCATAAAAGTGCCAGGCATGGGATGTGCCAATCTCACAAAAAGTTTGACCCTGACAAATAAACCTTTTTCTCAAGTATTTATTAAAAAAAATCCTCTACTGAAGTGCTCTGGAGTGAGGCTTGGTTGCATAAACCCACATTGTTGTATGCAAAATACACATGTGCCCCGAGTTTGCAAAACACATTTGTCTTCCCTCAGGAAAATGTAGATCAGCGTGTACTACCTGGGTTGTGAGGAATGTGCTGCAAATGTCTGTCGCCTCGTAATCTAAGTTCAGGGTCCTTCTCCTAAGGAAAGCTATACATCTCACAATCCTGCCCAGCCACGGCATTCCCAGGTTGCACAGCAGTGGAACGTTTTCTTTCCAGAGATTGGAGCTATGAGCTGGTCCATTAGATTGTCCCCTGCAGATGTTTTCTGAGCTCTGTTTTTCTTTCCAGTTAATTTACAAAGTACCAAACGAGGCTGTCCCCTTACCAGGGTAAGTAGTAAAAGTTTTATGCTGGCAGTGGGACATACCAAAGGGCATGAGCTGTCTTTTCACTGACTGTGTTTCAGGCTTGAGTGTGCTGCTGAAATCCCTCACTAGCTTACACCTAACTTGTTTCCACTGTGATATTTAAGAATTTTAAAAGCTTCACTCTCACCTCTGCTCCCACCCATTTACCTTGCTCTGCTAGCCCTGGGAATACCCAGCACGTCACGTCTCAAACCTTGGAAAGCCAGAGACGTCTGGAAATTTTGCCTACAGTCCTACCACCTTTCCTGAAAGCCTCATGTGGTTCCATCCAACATAAACTATCCTGTGATCCAAGTTCACTTGTCCCTAAAGAGATTAAGTGTTAGCCGTGCTCATCTCTAACACTACCATGTGCTGCGAAAAGTAAGAGATGGTTTTGCAGCCAAGGACACAGCTGGTAGCAAAAAATGCAGAAAATATGATTTTAGATCACACTAAACCTCATGGATCATCGTAGCTCCTCTTATAGGATGGACAAATTGCTTTCAGATAATGGTGATCTAGGATAAAGCTGAGATGACTGGCTTAGAGCTGGCGCCTGCTCTTAGAGGCTAAGATGCTAAGAGTCAGAGAGCAGTGCTGGGGAGAGATGGTGCCAGCAAAGGAGGATGCAACAGATGTCCTGTAAATGGCCTGCGAGGGTCTGTCACCCAAACTTCAGCCCAGGGCCCAGGACCATGACTACCCTACTCTGACCCTGGGGTCAGCATATGATGTGCCATAAAAGATGTTCCATCTCTATCTGGGGTGAGGGGAATGCTTTGATGTGCTTCTGAAGGGTATCATCCACACCAGAAAAAACGGGTATTGCCAAGCAGGTCTGCTGATACTGCCTTTATGCCAGAAAGAAAGGAATAGCCTGATGGTTGAGGACCGGTCACATTGATGAGAGAGTTCTGCAGGACTTGTCCTGCTGTCCGTGCTCAGAATGGGCTGAATACACAAGAGGGGTCCAGCAGACCTAGGAGGTACCAAAAATCAATCTAATATGACATAAACTTGCAAAGTTCAACAATGGAAAGTGAGACTCTAACACTCTGAGACCTAAAGTGAGGCACAGTCTTTAACAAAAAAGGTAATTAGACCTTAGAAGACATTCACAAGGACTGTGATGAATTCTAACAATAGAGCTGTTAAAGCAAGAGTTGGGACATTGGAGAGATAAAGTGGTAAGACAATTATAAGGACAAATGCTGCTCTATCTGGCTTCTACAGCAAAGGTTGGGTGCAGAGCATGCATGGGCTGGCACCCCAGTGCTGGCAGCATATGCAGCTGTAGCTGTGCCCTCTTGTGCTGCCTGGCTGCAGTACAGCTGGCACGCTCCGTTCACATGGAGCACTGCCCCACAAGCTGCCCCACAGGAGCCCTGTCCCAGAAACACTGCCCCACAAAACCCTTGTCCCTAGCTGGCCCCCCGGTATGCTTTGTGTGCTTGTCACCTTTGCCAGCATTTTTGTCACCTCTTGCTCCCAGCTCCTCTTTGGTGTCTTCTGTGTCCCAACTGGGGAACTCCGCATGATTTTGGTTCCTGCTCCCATAGTCTCTCTGACCCTCACCTTTCCCATATGCTCAGGCTCAAATACTACTCCAATGTACATTGGTTAGAGCATTGTGTAAGAGTGGAAAAATCAGTAAGGTCCAGAGTCGGCATCAGACATCCTTCAGCCAGTGCTTGGGCACTCCTCGTCCTTTACCTGTTCCATACCTGGATGTCCCCTGCCCAAGGAAGCACGTTTCTTCCTTGTCCCCAGTGCCCACACGCTACTGCTCTACGAACAGGTAGAGCTGGTCCATGTGTTGTATGCCACGCTGGTGAGTGCCATAGTGGTGCCCGCCACACCGGTGACTGCTGTGCTGGTGCCATGCCAGTGCAGGTGACTCATGGGCTGCAGCTCTCCTGGGAGCAGACCCCTTACGTCTGGCCAAACTGCAATGGCTCTACCAGGGTCTCCATTGCAGATGATGTACCAATGGCCAATGTACTGGGGTTCCGATGCCTCTTCTCACCCATGGTACCCCCGAGTTTGCCTTGAAGCTGAACTGGTGAGCCTGCTGTTCTGAGGAGCACTGCAGCTGAGGGACCTGTTTGCCAGCTCCTCTGCTCAGCTGCAGGAGTGGCCGTAAATGAATTTAACTCATGTTTTGTTGGCAAACTACAGGGCTGGCCAGGAACATGCTGTGCAGCAGCTAGACCAAAGTGTTGTTTGCTTTCCTATTGTTCCTCTTATACTTGGTTTCTCATATTTTTGAGAGAGGGACAACTCAGAACTAGGGAAACATGGTCTTCGGGGGGTGAACTGTGATTTTAATGCCTTTGTAGAGAAGCAGCACAGGGACATTTTCCAGTTTCTTGGAAAGTGGAAGTTCATGTTGAACAGTTTCTGCACGCTTATCATGCCTCCTGTTGCTCTTGTGGGTTTTGTGTTGGTTTGTTGGGGTTTTTTCCTCTTGAACACAACTATCCTATCACTGACATTATTCTGCACATCTGAAAATGCTAATTTAGCACTCTTAGACCTGATGTAACATGAAAGTGTCCAGCTGCACAGCTGGGGAAGTGAGACAAGAAGCAAGAGGAGAAACATTTATTAGGGAATCAGCAGTAGCCCAGGCAGAGAAAACTGGCCCTGACAAACCAACAAGTGCAGGCAGAAGAAGCAAGGGCAGCTCTGGACCCCCCTCCTAAGGTTCATAACTGAGTGTGTCTCCACAGCTCCGAGGCCTGCTATGATAGCTACTAAAATAATACAAGGTATAATAAAATAACAGTTCCAAGAATCATGGATTGCAGTAGTTACTCTGCAGTTACACGCAGCCTTGGTGAAAATGGCTTTAACCGGAGTTCTTCTCCTTCTCTTGTTATATATTTGTCCTGTAATCTTGAAAATCATTTTAGCCCAGAGCTTTAATACCATCAGAAGGGAACCCATGAAGTTACTATGCCTCATGATTATCAAATACTAAATTTTTATTTTATTTTTGCATAGGAATAGGTAATTGGTAGGATTTAGATTCCCTTTTTAAGATTTTGATATTTAACAAGACTAGCATCACTGTGTTCATGGTGGAGAAATGCAGCAAAAGATAGAAGGAATAACATAGATAAATATATACGTAGAAAATCTCCATCTCTTTTCTCCTCAGACCCTCAAGGGTTTAGCTGTCCTGCTGATCCCATCAGTGTTGTCACAAGTGTTCATAGTCCTGAGGACTTCTGGGCCATTTTAGGCACTGTGATTGTTATGGAAATAGGACAGTGTTTCATCATCCAGGGCCGTAACAACACAGGTGTAGGGAAGTGGATTTTATGCAAATATTTTGTTTCTTGCTTGTAGCAGCCTGAACATAACCCTACTCAGAAATCCTGATGGTCTCCATTCCAGGGCAGCTGGGTGGGTCTGTGGTTGGCACCGGCTATGGGGAGAACTGCTGACCACTGCCAACACGAACCCCATGGCTTTAGGCACCTCCTAAAATAAGGAATTGAAACTTGGTTGGAAAGTGTGATTTCCAAGAAAATGAATCTTTGGGGTAGTTGAAATTTGGTTTCACTCTGAACCAGGCTGAAATGGAAACTTTTTTACCTCTCTTTTGAATGGGGAATGCTCCAGACCTTTCCAGGGCTGTGAGACTGACAGCCATCAGTTGACTTCACTGATAAGAGCAACAGCTGCCTTAGCCCAATTTCACAGCACCTGGGGAAGTCCCAGAGTCTCCGGTGAGAGGTGACCCAGCTGGCTGCAACGGGGCCAGGAGATGGGGTTTTGTGCCAGGTGACACTGGCTGGCCATCTGCTGCCCACCAGACCTGCAGCCCTGGAAGCCTCAGGTCCCCGTATGAACCAGAACAGCTTTCCTCAAGTTTAGACATTTCCAAGAAAAAATATGGGGCTTTGCGAATCAGTATTTTCCAGCTCACCCTAGCACAGAACGATCCATTTGACGAGTCCACGAAAAACACCTCTGAGAAAGAAGGATCCAAGATCAGCCATTCCCCTGCCCACAAGTGGCACCAGCATCCCCCCCCCCCCCAGCTTGACTGGTCAATCCCACGCTGGACACCAGAACCAAACTGATTGACTCTGCTCTGAATAACATTGTAATTTCCACAGGATTAATTTTTATTTGCATAGTTAGTGATTTCTGCCTAAGTTAGGAAATCCCTCTAGTTTCTTGTCACCTCAAACTCTTTATTTTTCTATGAAATACATTGTGCAATCAGCTTGTTTGAGTTAGTTTATTTTCTCTGCATTCTGTAAAGTTTAAAGATAAGAAATCTTATAAGAAGTGTAATTCTTTAAGGAAGACTGAATTTTATTTTTTAATAGATAGCACTATACTAAGTCATGGAGTACAAACACTCACTTCTCAAATACTGCAATAAATCTGTTGAAGAGCCACCGGATCTTTCAGTGAAGGACATTTCTGGAAGATCTCCAAAGATACCAAGACCAGGAGAGATGACTCCAGTTGCTTGTCTGCCTGCCTGAATATCAGCTCATGGATTCCCTCAATTCTTTCCCTGAGCCAAATGCATCTGGCACACTTTCCAAAGCCTTGCAATCCCTGTATACAGATAGTACCTGCTAGAGAATGCATCATGTGCCAAAATCAAGTACTCCTGAGGTTGTTTGTCTGTACCCCCAATTGCAACTCATTTCCACTTCCAGCTTTTCCAGCTTTGGCTCACAGGCAACTCTCACAGTTTCTCTCACTTTGCAGCACCCTCAATCCACCCTTTAGCCTGCTCACAGTTAAATACACCGAACATCTCACCTTTTTCACCACGAGGCAGATTTTCAAGAACTTGCTTCATTATTTTGAAGTTTACCCTATTGACTGTCATTAATGATGGTATGTGAGCACCTCCACAGCTGTCTCTGAGTGTGTGACAGCCACTCCGTGCATTTCCCTGGTGTTTATAGCAGGGTGACAGCTTTCTAATTACCTCGTGCCTCCCCGCTGATCTTATGGGAAGACTGCCACAGCATTTGTTTTCTCCCAGCCTTTTAAATCTTTCATGGCACCCCTAGACTTATTGAAAATACCGTGATCCCATGAGAGCATCCCCTTCCAGAACCTTAGCTGCAGGTTATAGGAGCTGTTTAACTTTGAAGTTTTCAAGCAATCAGTTAGACTTTGTTTTTCTCAATTGCAGTTTAGCACCCTCCTTCTCTTAGAGGTGGAGCAGACACTTCTGTGTTATCTCAGCTTGGTGGGAAAGTGTCTCTC
Organism: Todus mexicanus; assembly: GCA_013389965.1. NCBI lineage: Eukaryota > Metazoa > Chordata > Aves > Coraciiformes > Todidae > Todus > Todus mexicanus. The sequence continues at coordinate 10,288 of WEIS01078301.1, read as the reverse complement.
ACTTTCTTTCCAGATATTAACAAAACAATTTACTGAATTCCTTGGCGCTGAGTTAAGCTGAGGAGACTGCTACTGACAACCCAACCATTTCCATCTAGTAAAGGACCTGTGAGATCTTCACTCCATATGTTTGCTTCAAATATACTTCAACAATTCCATCTCTTTATCTTTGTGACTGTTCGATCTTCACTTGTTTTGTAGTCTGCTGAATGCATTCTTATAATGGAGTTTATTTTCTGTCCACCCTATGCTTTCCGACACCCATAAGGTGCTACCAGTACCCACGCTGAAAGCCAGTAGCCAGACGAGATTGTTTCTGATACAGCAGGACTCCAAGAACTTTAATTTCACACATGATTTTGCAGCCAGTTATTCTGGGCTTGCCCAAGTCCTTCTTAGCCACTGACAGGACTTAAAATACGGATTTTAAAATAAACTTCAGTCATTCAAATTTTGACTGGTGAAATTCAGCCAAATTTAATCCTGACCAAAGCCAAACCTAATCCCGACTGACTAAAGCAAACATTTAAATCCTACCCAAAGTTTACCTCTGGTAGGCAGCCGAACACTCCTGCTTATGTGAACTCATCTGATCCCAAGTGACTGCACAGTGCCCCCAACTCATACCACACGGTGGCCATACCTTGCGAGGACACATGGTAACCTGAGGCCACAGCCAGGCCCTGACACCATCAGGGTCCTCTGAGAAGTACTACCCCAATCCTTCATCATTCATCTGCACACTGACTGCTCTGGCTTGTCACTTTGCCCCAGGTCTCCTCTCAGGACAAACCTGTCCTTCAGACCTTGCCAGCTCACTTTTCAGGGCAGGAGGGAGAAGCAGAAGCATGTAAGGTCATGAACATGGGTGTGTTTGTGGGTTGTGCTCAGTGTCTCCTACCTGTGCTCTCTTAGGGGATACAGAGGACACCAGGGAGCAGGTACACAACCGGGTGGTGATAGGAAAGGGATTTCTAGGGACCAGGGGACAGAGCAAGTCTTCTTGCAATCCAGCAAGTCTCTGCACTGAGGTCAGCCTGATGGGAGGCAGTTACTGTGCCAGGTCACAGTAAAAACATCCCTAGAAGACCCAGGCATCCTGCAGCTCACCAGCTAGCTACCCCTCCTGGATTCCCATTAATCAGCTAAGCAGGGAGACTTAACATAAATAGGATCCCATCCAGGCAGCCTGCCCGGGCCATAGGTATCATGACCCCGGCTGAGTGGCAGCCTCCTCCAGCTCTACAGAAGCAGCGTCTTTTGGAGCTGTGCACGTCTCCCAGCATGTCCTCTGTAGGTTGCTGCAGAGCCCATGATGCATGGAAGGTCTGCATGCAGCCTTGACCTGAGCTGCCTCTGCCAAGGATAGTAAGGTGCATAGTCATTTTTCGGACAATATTGTGCACCCTAAAGAAGAAAATACTGTGACTGGAGAAGGTGCAGCTGAGCACCCATCTCTCCAGCTGGTGGCTTCCTTCTTGGCATCTCAGCACAGCACATCTTGTCCTCTCCTTGTGCCAAAATGAGTGAACTTAGATTGTGGGATGCCATGACCCAGGACAAGGGCCAGCCCTGAGATGCTTGATCCAACCCCTGAAGAGGTCTCCCATGTTAATCTTTTCCATTTGGATCAGTCTCCTAATGGTATGTATCAGCTTGTGACACAGCCCCAGCCCAGCAACCAGAGGCTTGGTTTCCATTTCACTCCAGCAGTTGCTTTGTTAGGTGCAGGGGAAGGTGGCAGTGAGCTCTTTTCCTACTGGGCAGACTGGCAGCGAGGAGTCATTTCCAGTTCAGGTCTGGGAACCAACTGGTATGAGCACACAAGATCCTGGGCTTGTGGGGCCAGGAACTCCCTTGCTGGAGAGCTGGCATGAGAGAGAAAGGCTCTGCAAGTCTTCGGCATCTGTTATGTGTTCAGCTTTTGGAGGGAAACCTTTGCCCTGTGCAAACAAATACATTTGTAAGCAAGGAAGGGAAAGGAGGGAAATACATCAAATATATCCAGTGTTCACTGCGGATACACACCCTGACTGGCAAGGTGACATCTCTTCACAAACACAGATAAGCTGCAGTCACTAGCTCAGGACACATCTTGCCACTGTTTGCCCTGGGATTAGTGACTTGACTGACCTTTTCTGTTGAGCGGTGCTGGGAGGGGGCTGTGGCACTAATGCTGTTACTGGGTGAAATCCCCCTGCACGCACAGGGCAACACTCTGGGATTTGGGCACCCCGCAGAGTCTGTGACAGAGAGAAAATCCTACATTTATTTCTCCGTGTCAGGTTGTGAATATTGCTTTGCTTCCAAGAGTAGACATGACACGGGCACTTAAGGCTCTGCTTGCACTTCAATTTATTTTCTTTCCTTCTTTTTCTCTTTACCCAAGATGAAGTAAATACCCAGTGTGGCAGGCTAGCGAAACGCACAGACAACTAATCAGATGGCCTGCAAAGTGCAGATTACTGAGGTGACAGCTGTGGTGCACAGTTGGCTGTGCTCCTCCAGCTCCTGGCCATTTGGTTGGGACAGGTACACATGGCACGCAGGCAGCAGCCTGTTGCAGGAGTACAAGCTGATTCACAAAATATTAATATGATCACTCTAAAATTAAATTCCGGACAGGTTTAGGATCCCTGATGTGACTAAAAGCACTGGAAATATCATGTTTAGATTAAAATACCTCAGAGTTGTAAACAGCGTGTTCTGTTTTGACTGTTTGTAAGACAGCAGCAGCTTTTCCCTCGGATTCGTTTCCATTTAGACTCCAAGTTGGTTTTAGAACAGCTGGGCCCTGAACCCCTCGTCCTCAGTTTTAAATCAAATGCGGACTGTTCTTTAGATTATAAAAAATAAATCCAGGAGAGTGTTGTGAACTTGTGCCAGCAGGAGGTCAGGCTAGCTGGCCAAGACAGTCTTTTTTAGCCTTGCAATCTGTGACTACATAAAGATTAAGAGAAAGCCACGCTCATCCTGGAAATATCTCCACTGACGTCAAGAATAAAGGGAGATGCCTAATGCCATGGCACAGCCTTTCTCTCTGTCACCAGCAGTGACTCAAACAGAAGTGCACAAATGGTCATGCTGCAGCTCACACAGCTGAGGAAGCTACCACAGCTCCTGGAGTGGCAGTGTGGCATATGAAGTCATTTTGGTCTCTTGAGTTTTCTGACTCAGACTGAAGGTGCATGAGCTCTGGTTGAAGTTGATGATTTTGTGTTTCTCCCTGTGATTTCATCACATCAGACATTTTGTGGCTATTTAAAGTTCTGGTTCCTGGTTTTCTGAGTATTTTATCTTTCAAAATCAGAGTCTAACTTCATACAAAATGCTGAAGTAACATCCTCCTACTGTAGAGGCGCTTCCAAGTGAAGCAATATCCTTCCAAGGGTGACACTACCTTCTTGGCTGTGTCACCATGCTGTAGGTGTGGGCATTTCCTCGATACAGCGGAAGCCTCACAGTGCTTTCCATGCTCACACATGTTAGTAGGGGCAGGCAGAAGAAAATACAGAGGGAATTTACAATCCATTTCATGACTCAGCCAGTAGATTTCTGATTTTGAACTTCTGAAACTGCCATAGCCATTGCTAATCTTGAAGACTCCTTGAACTAACGAGGCCGTGAATCCTGGCTGAGGAAATTTGGTATCATGGTTGGCTTTGCATCTCCAAAGTAGAGGGCTCCAGTTTCTCTTGGCTTCCTCCACAAAGATATTTGTGTTTCCCAGTGTTTGGGAAGGGCAAGAGCAAGAAGATTCTTTGTCACATGACGGGGTCACAGAGAACAAGGGGGATTTCACAGAAACTGTCTGGAGAGGAGCAGATCACTGACTCCCTGTGCATCCATCGGCTCGAGGTCACTGCTCTGGATCAAAGACTTTTTGTGAGATGCAAATAATTAGAGCTTTCTGAATTCATTTGCTTGGCTAGAGCTACAAAACTTGGGAAAATAATTTTGTTTTGAGTGAATATGAAACAAAAAAGGCAAAAATAAAGCAAAAGAAAATAAGAAGTGGAAGCATTTAATTTAATAAATAGCAAATCTTTCTATTCTCTTAAGTTTTCTTCTGATTTTTCAATCTGAACAGACTGATGAATCCACAGATGTGTGCAGACCTGTGCTTGGTGCGCTCCATCCTTTCTACTGAACTGAAAGCATGGACCAGAGTTTACAAATCATGGAGACCTTGAGGTAGGTTGCTGCATGGAGAGGCAGGTTGTGCTCAGCTGGAGGGGCTCCATCAGTAGTCGAGCAGTGAATGAATGTGAACGGTGCAAGTAGTCACAGTAAGGACTGAAGGAGAGGCTAGGCCAGGGTATGTGTTGTTGCAGGGGTTATTTGTGTCATTAAAAAATCAAATATATTCATGAATGGTATTACAAGATAAATATTTCTCAATTGGGAATCACCATCAACTGCTTGATACAAAGTGGAGTCTCAGGGGTGAATGGAGAAAAGCAGTTTATCTCACCTCCCAAAGGAATTATCTTTTGTTATTGTTGCTGTTCATCTTTGAAGTAAAAAAAAAAAAAGTTGTTAAATTCAGCCCTCCTCTTAGTCTTTTGACTCATTCCTCTTAATCTTTGGATTTCATTCTTACAAAGTTATTTTTCCAGACTTTTCTTCTTCAGGAAGAAAGAATGGGGCAAACCTTTATTTTTTCCTATCACAAAGCACCTGCAAAGCTCTTCAGCGCAGGAAATCTGAGCTTGGGAAACTGACATTTGGTGAGAAAGAGCAGAACATCCCACCAAAAGTGATGATGCCATCACAATTTGTCTTCTTTAGTATTTATTTACTTCCCACAGGCCTGAAAAAATTGTGACTAATCGAAGTTAGCAAACAAATCATAAATTCTGTTATGAAGGACACAAAAGAAATGCTGCTGGAACTGAAATTATTGAGTTGATTTGCTGGTGGTGGAGACTGTGGCGGATCCAGTCCCCCTTCAAGGCAATGTAACAGAGCTGATGGAGCGCTGTTCCTGCCCTACATTTCATAGCTCTGCCAAATGTGGAAACATGAAGCACCTGTTTCTTTTAGCATTTTTTAAAAAAATATGGACCATTAATCTCTCTTTGATCAGGAACTTTCAAATCCCATTTCCAAATTATATAGTCATTAATTAAAAGCTCTCTTTCCAGTTCATTGCTTTTTCTCAGGGGAAACACCCCTATCCTACTGAACTGTGTGGTAGATGGTATGGGTGAATTGCTCCATGTTGTCTCTTTTTCATTGCAGTGTGAAGCCAGAGACTTTAGCAAGTGCATCCTCTAAGCAGGACATCTGTGCTTCCACACTTGGATTGCGTCTCAAGCTTCAGGAGCTGTGCCTGTGGCCCCAAGTGGGTGCAAATCATTCTCAGCTCTTGCATCATTCACACACTGGATTTGAGTTATGTATCTGGAGCTCTTAGTGGGTCACAAGTCAGTTAAAAAAATCATGGTACAGGTTTCAAGAGAATAAAGAGTTCAGCATTTGGGCTGAATTCTTTAGCAGTAACCCTGATTTTGATAGCAGCAAAATACACACCATTTCCCAACAGACTCCCACGTGTATTCCAGGTTATGTCTCTGGAGTTGTCTGTACTAGTGGGCCTTAAGCTGTTTTTAATTCCCACTTTCCAGCTGCCTGTCAGCTCAGCAAATCCCATCAAGACCTTACGAATGTGAGAGAATTGGGAGCTTTCATGGTCTCTCTTTAAATCAACCTCAAAGAGCAACTGCTGGTCGAGGCAGGTGATGGAAGAGAGAAGGGCAGTGGAGAGGACTTCCAGCTTGCAGTGGCAACATCTGGATTTTCTGACGGCCAAATCCTGCCAGAGCAGTTGGTTTCCAACACTGCCTGGTCCCTAGCATGCAGCTGCAAATGTTTAGTGGGGGAACCAAGAACTTTGTGACCTGTCCTATGGCTACGTAGCCTCCCTGGCTTGAGGTGAGGCTGGAGAGAAGGTGATCTCTGGTCCATGCCCAGGCTGGCTCCGGCTGTCAGCACAAAAGGTGTTTTCAGGTGGTGTGGGATGCCGCTGGCCATGCGATTAAGGAGAAGGGATGTGAATGGGAGTCTCTTGGTTTTATAAATCCCAGACCTGTGAGGAGAGATGCTGGAATAATATGGAGTGTCCCATACATGAGAGGCCAAGTTTCACCACTGCCCTCTGCTGATCTGGACACCCAAGTCGTGTGTGTGCAAATAAACATGTGGGGTGCTCATGGATCTGGGCTGGCTCAGATAAACAGGTTCAAGCTGACCAAGTGTGGGAAAAGGCAGTCTCCTGTGAAAGAACCATCAGTTTAAGAGGCAAAAAAGCCCAGGTGATATGTTTGAGAGTGTCTGCTACCTCCTCCAATGTTTGATGGTTTCTGTATTTTGTGGCTCATTCTGGATGAGATAATTCCTGCTGTGTCCCCCTGTTACACAGAGCCCTGTCTGAAAGAAACAGGCTTATGCACAGATTCTGGAGGCGAGAGAAGACAAATGATCAACGTGGGTGGAAAAATTAAACAGAATTCAAAGATTTTGCATAGATTTTTGAATTTGATAAGCTGGTTCATCTCAAAGGCAAATTCCATGCCTTTTTTGGGTCTCTCAGTTTTAGTGACATGCCTGTTTCTAGGCTAAAAAATGCAGCCTTTTCAAGACACAATTTGTCTTTCAGAAAAGAATGAATCTGGAAATCACGAAATTTGTCAAGTTGCATGTTTTCAGCGTGAGAGGAGCCACTTGTACAGAAAGTAAGCTTAGGCTGGGAGCAGAGACACAGCAACTGCCTGTCCCCCACCCAGATGTGTAACTTCCAACACATTAGGTGAATTCTCAATAAAGGAGAAAAGAACACTCTTGGAAACAGAGTGAATCCCTTTGATGAATAAAAACCTTGTGTATGAGAAAGTGAAATGCTGTTTAATGAGCCTGAGGCCCATTAAAGGAAGATATCTGCTATTTACCTCTCTGTGTGCTGCGAAATCTCTCTTAAACAAACACCTGCTATAGACATAGAGCTGCTAAGTATTAAATTGGCTGCACATTATACCCAGACTATTATCAGTTATCTAGGGAAAACATTGCCTCCTTTTCAAAGCTTTTTGCTGGAGCCCACAGGAGACAAGAACTTTATTGTTGGCTCTGTATCACCAGTTTTACTCTGAGTGACTGAGACTCTAACGTCCACCTTTCCTATCTGAAAAGCTGAGATTTCAATGAAGTACCACAAAAAAGTCCCTTGCTGTGATTACTTCTGATAGCAAGACCACCCATGCTGCTGTCACCCAAGGGGATGAAGTCTTCCTGGAAAACCTGTTTGAAGGTCAGAGTTGGACATGTCTTGTAGGTGGGTTAGCAGAGTTTTTGTAGGTTGAGATGTGCTCTGAGACAAGCTTTGCTGCCTCTGAGGAGCCTCTGAAGCTCAACATAAAAAAGTCAGTCATTGGTGTAAAAGGCAGAGGGATTTCCTATTCCTGGACCAGGACTGGTAGGGAAAAAGCTGAGTGGGGGGTGGTTTTGCAGGGAAAAGGGAAAGTCTGTACCCTTATGGTGTGTGTGTGTTGTCCCAGAGCAATGGGTAGGTGATAGGTGTGAAGCATCTCACAGTGACAACCCTGCAAGCAAGAGCTTAATCCGACTGGATTGCTATTGTCCAGCGTCCCACCATACTTGAGGTACTGACATGGTGTGACCCAAGATGGCTGTGTGAGGAGGAGGATGGTAGTCATAACCTCCTTCCCTGCCTGACAGACGTCAGCTTGGAGAAGAGTGCTGCAGGAAGCAACTGCTAGTTGAACAGGAGATGCTTCTAGAGGAGCGCTCTGCTGTCTCAGGAGGCACACAGGGCCACAGGCAGTTTTCTAGCATATGTGTAACACTTTGCTTTGGGGCCTGAGGATGGCAGGTGCATCAGTAAGTCCTGGAATTCAACCTCCATTCCAGCTCACGCAAAGATCTGCTGTGCGACATCAAGAAACCCAGCTCAAGCTCTCACACACAGCACTACTCGTGCTGGTGGTCATCAGGCCTGGTTGCTACCCCCAGTCCGGCTGTGATGCATCCATAAGCACCACAAAGGACCAAGCAAAGATGTGTTGGTTTGAAAGGAAGTGGTTGACTGAGGCTAGCAAGCTCCAAACCCTTGCTGGTTTTCAGCCCCCAAAGAGGTATCACCAGCCAGATCTTCTCTACAGGTGAAGGATACAAAACCTAAGAGGATAGCTGTTTGACCAAGGTTTAATTGATCCTTCCAGGAGCCATGGAACTGGGAGCTGCCTTCATTCCTGTTTTGCAGTACAGAATCCCAAAGGTGATGGGCATCAAGGCACAGTGTCATGGTTTGGGGTCAGGGCACCCCCCCAATCTGCAACAGAACGCTCTCTCCCCCTCCCCACCCAAAAAGGGAAGAAAGGAAATAAAGGAGAGAGACTAAGCGATTAGGAAAGGAAACTAGAACAGCTTTACTAAGGAAAATGAATAATAATAATAACAATAATAACAAAAAGTAAATATATACAAATATGTACAAAACCAGTATCGAACACCCCCCCCAGATGGTAAATACATCCCCGTCCCCACTGATGCTGTAAGGGCCCAGCAGCAGA
>WEIS01078300.1:9928-21187 GCA_013389965.1 Todus mexicanus | reverse complement strand
AACTGTTCCGCCAGCACTGCCAGAGCGTCACTACCCTGTGTCCCTCAGCACCACGTCTCCACGGCTTGGAAACCCCCCCAGGGATCAGGGGGACTCCACCCCTGCCCTGGGCAGCCGGGGCCAGGCCTGGGCAACTCTTGCAGGGAAATTTTTTTTCCTAATACCCAACCTAAACCTCCCCTGGTGCAACTTGAGGCCGGTTCCTCTTGTCCCATCTCTTGTTCCCTGAGAGAAGAGCCCGACCGCCCCTGGCTCCACCCTCCTGTCAGGGAGTTGTGGAGAGTTTGTTACAGACCAGAATCCTCTTTTGCTGGATGTCAGCATGAAGCGAGATGATGCCCTTGTCCTCGCAGAGCTGAGCTTAAAGCTGAAGGAGAAAGGGGGCATTTTGAGCCTCTGTGGTTCTCACACCCCTCCTGGGCCCTTCCTCCCCACAGGTATTACGCAGACATCGCCAAGCTCCCAGCCATCAGCGACCAGGACATGAACGCCTACCTCGCCGAGCAGTCGCGCCTGCACTCCGTCGAGTTCAACATGCTGAGCGCGCTCAACGAGATCTACTCCTACGTCAGCAAGTACAGCGAAGAGGTGGGTGGCCCTGGGAGCGGGCATGGAGCTGATGCCCAGTGCATGGAGCCGCGGGTCTGCGTGGCTGGGGGGTGGTCGTGCAGCCGTGCCTCTTACTGCCACCCCAAGCTCCTTCCTCCTCCCTTGTCGTTGATGCAGCATGAGTGTAGCTTGTGCCGGTGCTGCCCTGCTCTGTGCTGTCCGTGCACAAAGAGGTTGAGGTGCTGGCCATGCCTGGCCGTACGTCTCAGCAGGATTGAGAGCTAAAATATTGAGGGAGCAACTGGATTCCTCAGCCTTGGCATATGCCCAGTGCAGCCCACTCCTCAATGCAGTGGAAAATCATCATGACCCAGTGAAGCTCCCTAGAAGCATCCCTGTCTCTTGGGAACAGAGCGATACAAATCCCGTGTTGGGGTGGCGCGGGCTCCTGTTTGCAAAGAATCCCTGGCAGTGCAAGCTCCTGTAATGAATGCATCACTTGAAACCAAGTTCTCGCCATCTGTTCCACCCCTTCATTTCAGCGTGAGAAGAACCTATTTTGCAATTACGGCCGTTAAAAGAAAGGGTTTTGTCATTTAATTGCGTGTCTGCGTTTGCCATACAGTGCCACAGCTATTCTCCCATTCGGGTTTAAAAACCTCATCACTTTCGGGCTAAACGAGGCACGAAACGTGGAGCCCAAGGTACAAGAGCGGGAGGGAGCAGTGGCGTTGCCTGGGTAGCGCTCACCGAGCAGCCCAACAACCCAGGAGCAAAGCGCTCCTCACGCTGCTCTGCCGCTCGGGATTTAACTTTCCCCCAGCCGCCTTGGCGAGTCGCTCCCGTCTCGCTGCCCGCCCGCTTCTCCCGCCCCCTCTCCCACACTGACTTTCTTCCTCTCTTGTTTTCTTCTCTCTCCCGTTTTGTTTTCTCTCGGCCAGCTGATCGGGGCTCTGGAGCAGGATGAGCAGGCGCGTAGGCAGCGCCTGGCGTACAAAGTAGAGCAGCTTATCGGTGCCATGTCTATCGAGAGCTGAGGAACGGCGGCGGCGCTCGTGGACGGCCAAGGGCAGAGCATTGCACGGACTCACGGGAACGAAGAGGGAGAAGAAGCAAGAAAGGCACCGGACACACATAAATACCAAGGCTCTTCTGGAAAGAAGGAGCAGAGACTGGCCCAAGGAGTGGCTGTGTTCAAAATCCCACAGGATCCGGCTTGAAAAGGCAGGAAGAGAAAAAGACAAAGCATCTCAAGCCAAGTTTTCCAGCATACACGGAAAGAAGGAACCTGGAAAGTCTGGATGTCTCCATGACTGCTGCTTTGCATGAAAATTGTTTGATGTATATTAGAAAATAAAACTTTATTTAAAGGGGTTTTTTTTTAAAAAAAAGGAGGAAAAAAAAGGAAAAAAAAAAAATAGAGCAAAAACCACCGAGGCCACAGAGATAATCCTGTCAACAAGGTCCAGCTCTGAATCCTGTCCTCAAGAGGCTCCCGAGGACGCGGCTCAGGCGCTCTGCGAACGGACTCTTACACCCGTTGGGAAGTCTGGAAAACCGAAATCTGTCTTCGTTTTGGGATCGTACAAAAAAACCCCACGAGCACAAGTTTGCACCACACCTTTTTACACAAACGAAATAATAGCAGTTTAGCCGGAAAATAGTTCAGTGGCTGAGTAACTTATAGGCACTAGAAGGAACTTTACCTGAATCGCAGAACCATCAGATCATTCGACCTGTCCTGAAATCCAGCTTTATCCATGTATTTATATAGTGTCAATATATATATATTTTTTTTAAAATCCCATTTGCTGTCGAGCGAGGAGAGATCTGATTTTAAATGCTTTCCCCTTTTCCCGCCCATTCCTCCTCGCTGGCCGCCGCCGCGGGGATCCAGGTGGGGTCGTGGCCGTGGCCGTGTCCAGCCGCAGCCGTCGCGTTGCCGTTTCCACAGGTACCGTTCGAGCAGAAGCGCCCGGCCGCCCTCTCCCCGCCCGGGCAGAGGTGGGCTGAAGCCTCCTTGCTTGCGTTTGGGTGGTGGTTTCTGGCAGCCGCCTCTGATTTCTTGCAGTAAAACCCAACAAACCCCCCGATGTTTACAGTGAGCAATACTTGAAAAGACTCGGCGTAGCGAGATGAGCTATTTATTGCTTTTCTGTTTGACTCGCAGAGTCGGTCAGCGCAGGCTCCCTCCGAGTTCCTCCGCCGGCATCCGCGGCATCGCCCGGGGTCAGGCGCAGGACTCGGATTTCCACTGGGAGGGGAAAGAAATCTTTGCTCTAGGCAAGGGGAAACCTTAACCAGCAGCCCCCGGGCCGGCCAGCGCTGCTGTCTTGTCTCTGTCTCGGTGTCTTGTTGTCATATTCAGTTCCTCGCTGGCCCCGGCGGCGCGTGTTCGTGTGTGGCCAGTGACAGGCAAATGTTTGTGAGTGTTATTTCTTTCAAAGACACCAAAGCTTATGTGTGTCCCTTTCGTAGAGTGCCAGGAGGGGAAGGAACGCTGTAAATATTTCTCTCTGTAATAAATATGGATATTTGTGCAGGCTGCAGTGGGGAGGACAGGGTGATGAGGTCTGAGGGAAGTACCAGGATTGATGGCACGAGCTTGGCAGCAGCAGCAGCAGAATAGCTCCGGGCGTCTGCTCAGCCCAGCCCTGGCTGGGACCTTAGTTTGCGGCTGGTTGGTGTGTGTTGAAGGAAAATCCATTTTCATATCCATCCCTTGCCTCTGCTGTTCCTGCCTGGAGGAGCCCAAGGGGGTCACCGGGGGTTCCTCATGCACCAGGAGAGCTTTCGGTCTGGAGACACAGTCCTGAGAGGAGCCAGCAACAGGGGAAGGGAGAAGCCCCTAGAGAAATGCTCAGGAAACCTGTTTTCATTACCTTTCGGTAAAAGCCATGCCAAGTCCACTTCCTTCTGGTAACCCACTGTTGTGAGTTTCTCTGGGCCCTGTTAATGCTCTGGAAGAAAATACTAATGATCAGCCTTGTGCAATAAGTTCTTGACATTTCCAACAGCCTGAGCTTTGTAGCTGGAGGGCTTGGATTTACTGAGACACGGAGAGAGCTGGCGGAGGCGGAGAGCACGAGAAGCGGAGCGGGGTTCGTGCTGCCCATTACCGGGAGAGATCCCTTCCCGGGGATGCTTCTCCTGCACAGTCACTGTGGGATTGCAGAGGGTGAGGCTTTGAAATCCTCCAGGTCTCATTTTGTACTGGTTTCTGTTAACTGGTTACCATGCAGCTTATGTGAGGGATTTCCAGGTCTAGATTCTAGCTGTGGTCGTTGTTTTGGGTATTCGTATTCGGATCGGTCACCACATCCTTACAGTACCCTGAAACCCAAAGAAAGCGCCCCAAATGGCTTCCAAACACTTCTAACTACTAATCCAAATAGTTATCGCTGCAGGGTTCACACAATACGAGTCCTGCCCAAAGCAGTCCTGGCTTTTCATCACCTGGGTACTGGGGGACATGTGCTGGCCCTCTGCAGTCCTCTTTTCTTCACATCTATTGGAGAGGCTTTTGTGTGGCCACTTTAAGCCTCTTTTCCCACTCCTGCTCTCTACCTTCTGGCCAGGAGCACCCCATGAGCAAACCGTTTGTTTCCTCGGCAGAGCTGGAGGTCCCCAACCATCCCCCTGGGCTCTCCGCAGGGGTTTGTCGGGTGGTGCTGAGGGTGGGTGCTGCAGCAGCAACCGAGTTTATTTTTGGTGCCGTGGAAGGAAGCTGAGCAGAGGAGGATGGGGAAAGCAGCAGGAGCACTTTGCACACCAGGAAGCTATTGCAACTCTGACTGAAGCAGCAGCAATCTCTCTTCTTCCATCACCTGAGAAGGCGTTGGGAGGACGGTGTAGGGACCGGCACAGCGCTCACTGGAAGGAGTGGCCGATAAATAATCTGCCACATGTCTGCTCCTGGTGGTCAACATGAATTATGGATCTTTACAGGCAATTATATGGAATGAAGCAACATATCCCCCTGGGGCAAAGTGCTTGTAATCTATTGCCTGGTTTGCATCCGACTTTTCAGTTACTCCTCCGGGAAGAGGAAGCCTCAGATCTCAAACTGGCATTTTCTTCCCACCTGCAGCAAACTGGACTCAAGGTTTGGTCAGGAGGGGGCAGTGACTTTGCCTTAGATGAAACAATTTCACATCCCTCTCATTGCCCTCTTTCTCCTGCAAGGCCGGTTGGTGTTTCGTTTCTCCAGTTCACTTTCGTTTCAGGTATTTCGACATCAAAGTGGGAGACGTCATTTTTCCGGAATCTCTCTGCCTGGTGTCGCTGCTTAAATAATTCCATTTAATCTTCTGCTCATGAGCTATCAAAGCACCCACTCCAAGGGGGAGCAAGGTGCTAATCAAACGCTTCTCCACCTTGAAAGCCTTTATTAAAACCCCGTATACCAGAGTCTGGCTTCTAAGCAAGCACGAGCCCTGCTGTGGAGCACCACAGTGCTGCAGCCCACCAAAGTACAGAGGATGTGGACAGCAAGTGGTCCACGCTTTGCCATAAAGGATGAATTTATATTTAAAGGGAAGCAGGAGAGATCAGCACAGCCAAAATGCTGGGAGATCCAGCACGGACCAGTCCACAGCCTCATGAAGACCCACCAGAGGAACCAGCGCAGAGAAACAAAGGGGCTGCCAGGGGGGAGCGTCCCAGGCAGCGCGTGTCGGGGAGGTTTATCCCAAAGGAGGCTGGACGTGGCCGTGCCGGACGGCGGTGCCTTCCCGCAGGGTCTCGGTGCTGTGACGCAGTGGGGATGGCAAGTGCAGCCGCTCGACGCGATGGCAACAGAGACCTTCATCACAGCAGTGCCTTCAACACACTGTCTTAAAATCCCAACGGCCCGTCCCCACATAAGTTCTCTCTCCTACCTTCTACTGGACTTCGCCAAAAAATGTCGTAATGTGGGAAACAATTTTGGATGAGTGTGTGGAGGACAGAAGCAAGAGGGCTGAAAGCTCTGGGGTTGCGTTCCTGCATGCTGCTGACTCCGAGCTCCTGGGCGTGAGTCATTTTAAGTCTGCGTGGAAAGGGTGGGCACGACCTACAAGCAAGGTCTGAGTTCCAGATGTCCCAAACAGCCAGTGGAGCACCACCCACCTGCTGCCCTCTCCCCATCCCTGGGGCAGCAGGTTGGCAAAGGGCAGAGCAGTGCCCAGCGTGGTCCCTGTGATGCTCCTGTCCCAGCCTGTGCCTCCAGCCTGGTCCCTGGCAGCAGCCCAGCCACGTCCTGGCCTGTCGCTGGCTCTTCTCCACCCAGTTTGCAGCGCTGTTGGAGCTCCCCTGTCACAGGGCCTCGGCTCGCCAAGCTAAATGACACTAAAATAGAGTGACTCGAATAAGCTGGGACATCAGGGAAAGCTCACGAGCGACTGTACCCTGGAGAGAAGAAGAAAAAAATGTTCAGAGAAGGATAAAGAGCTGACATCAAAGATGCATTTAAAATGCCACAAAGCTTCAGCCATCCGATTTCAGAATCGCGTTTGTACCATAAACCGCAAGCCAATAACGCAGGGAGCTGCGACCTTGTATATAGTTGCGTCCTCGTAGAGCTACGTGAGCAGTCCCGTCTGTTTAGTGAATGTGTCTTCGGTGAACGCGCCGGCATCGCCCCAGCCTCCCCCAACCCTCCTCCCCAGGCCTCTGAGACCTTGGAGGCTGGATGCAGAGCACTGGCGAGAGCTGTGGGGCCACCCAACATCTGGGACAGGATGGTTGGGGTGGTTGTTTGTTTTTTTTAATTGGACATTTGGTGGGGAAATAATGGGAGTAAAAGATGCTGATGTGCACTGCCAAGAAGGTGCCATTCAGGACCTGTAACCCTGAATGTGCAATTTAAACATAGGTCGGTCAGATTAGTTTTGAAGAGGAAGAGGATGGGAGTCTTCAAAACGATTGTCGCCGCCGGGAAGGCTTCGTGCAAAGCCTCCGATCACCTTGAAAAATGCTCAGCTTTGGGCAGTGCTCCTGTTCTGGGCAAGGCACGGCACAGGGGCTGCGTCCCAGCTGCAGGCAGGACCTGTTGCCTTCCTGGCTCCCAGCAGAAATCTCTGGGTCTCTGCTCCATGTCCTGCAGCCCAGGGGGCTTCGTTGGGTGCTGGGGGGCACGGTGGGAGGTGGGGAGGCGAAGGCAGCGAGGCCACAGGGCCTGGCAGAGACCAACTGCTCCCGTTGCTGGAAGAGCAGCTCCTCGTCTCTCCTACGCGTCTGTGGGAGCAGCTCGACCGTGGCCGAAGGTGTTGTGGCCGTGCCGCGAGCACGGTGGTGTCTGTGTGCTTGTTCTTTCAGATCCCTGTTTTCCCCCGTGTTGCCCGTTCCTCTTCTTTCTTTGTCAAAGTGGAATATAACACTGAAAGCAGCAGCCATTCCTGCAGCGCGCCAGGACGGGCTCGAACGACCTGCAGGGTCCATCCGATGGCACGGACAGCATCCCAACCTCGCTGAGCCTCCTGAGGCTGCCGCATCAAATACGAGATCTCCTGTATGGCCTTTCCTTGGAGATTTTGAATACCTCTGTTTCCAATAAGCTCGGAAGTTTATGCAACAGCTTCTCCATCAGACGTTTCCATCTGACGGCCTGGGCAGCAGAAGGGGCGCTGGCCGGAGGAGCCATCGGAAGGTCCATGAGCTGACGGGCTGATTTTGCCTCGTGATTTCACAGCTTCTGAAGATAACTGCAGTAAAACGTCCTTCTCTTATCGCTGAGCGTTTCTGTGTTAACGGCACCTTGGGAAGCAGCAAGGGGAAGGGAATGTACAGGTACCAGAACTTCTGGAGTCGCCAGAAATGTCGCAGAATGTAGAGGCATCAGCCGCGGAAAAGATGCTGATTTCTTCTGCCACCCCCTCCTTAAAATCAACGCGTGCCAGTTTTAGGGGATTTGTGTCTTGGCAGGAATAACGACTGGGTTTGTATCTGTACCCGTCCCACCGTATCGTTCTCTGGCTCCTCCCCTCCCCGTTATACTTGACACACTGGAGTTCTGTATGATTTATTTTTTTTTTTTTAAGATGATTGTCTGGGGTTTTTTGTTGTTTTTACAAGTGTTGTGGAGAAAAAAAAAAAATGTAAGAAAGTTTAAGTATTTAAAAAAATGTTCCAAGGAAAAAAAGGGGGTTTTGTTATTATTCTAATATATTATTGTGTACCTATTGTAAATATGAAACACTCCTATTTTGCAAGCCAAGGACTCACTTTGTACTGTTGTTATATATAAATAAAGTTTACTGGTTAAAAAAGCCCTCCTGAGTGGGTCCTGCTTTTCTCACGTGTGGTGCGTGGCATTTATTGTGTAAGCTGAATATATTGGTNAGAAAAATGGAGACCCTTAAGGAAGCATTAAAAAAGAAGCATGAGGATGTGGAATGAGAGGTCTGACTGCTTTCTCCGAAGGCTCTTGGGTTTTTTTTCTTTCTAAATGAGGTACTAAAAAGGATAAATGGACCCCAGAAGGGGAAGGCATGGCACACCGGGGATCACAGCGGGGAGTTCAGTGCTGCCCTGAGATGTAGTTTTTTATACAGACGTTTGACACGGACTCCGCTCGTCTGGGTGATGGAAGCTGCTCCTGTTGGAAGCGGATGCAAATGCATTGTGTCAGGGCGGCAGGCTGCTCCTCAGGCAGGTCGTTTTATCTTATTTTCCTCAAAATTGAGAGCAAAGCTCGACATAAACCTTAGGAAGGCGATTGGGCGACATCTCGCTGTCTCCCACTTTAAACCAGTAGATTTTCATCTCAGCAGATCGATCCCATCGGGCCTCTTAGCCCTGTTGCTGGTGGTCCTGTAACCGTTCCAGTGCTGAACCAGGAGGTGTCAACCCAATATCGAGTGAATTTTCACACGATTTGTGAAGTCAGGGAATAATAGAGGAGATAATTGTTTCACCCTTGAGCCTTGGGTTAGTCTAAATTTATACCAAGAGTAAAATACGAACTGAACTGAGGTTCCCAGCGCTTCCCAAAGGGCCGGGGACAGAGGTGTGGGATTTCACAGGGGAGCTCTGGAGACGCTGATCTTTGGGCTGACCTGCTCATGGTTGTTGTGATGGAGACACTGGAGGCGGGTGGCAGGACGGCTGCTGCCAGGCAGCGTTTCCACTCCGTGTGCGACCTCTGGGAGGTTATTGACTCCTTCAGCTCAGCAAAGGCGAAAGGAATTTCAACGTGAATAGACAGCATTGACCGCAGGGGTCATTTGTATTCGTCTGCACCTTGTTAATAGATTTAATAAATATGCTCAACTAAAAATTACATTTTCTCTGGCACACACTTCCCAGGGCTTTATCAGCACTGACAGGGTCAAGTGATGCTTAATAAAGGCCATATAAAATGCGGGTGGCTCGAATGCCTCTATCAATTCCCGCGTCCAGGAGAGTGAAGAGCCACAACCACCCTCTGGAAAACATCGCTAAACCAGCAGCTTTGGACCTTACTTGGGTAAGGTTGTGGATCCCAGCAGATGTCCTTCCAACTGCTGCTGCTGCAGCATTGAGCTGGGGTAGGGCAACTCTGCCCGGGGCGGTTTTTCTCTCCAATAGCAGCAAATCAGCTTTGGGTTTCTTCTCCCTCCCCTAATTTTAGCTTTGTCTTTCTTCCCTGCATCCCCTCGGCCAGCTGTGAATTCACCTTCTGGATGTACAGGATCTCCCTGTTGTTTAATCACTGTCGCTCTGTAAATAGTGGAAAGGGGTTTGGACATCCCCGTGCTGGCTTTTCAAGCCTGGTGATTAGGGCGAGCTAATGGAAGTGACACTTCCAATTACCAAATACAATCGTAGCGTTAATTTTGACCTGTTTTAAATTCCAGCATCTTTTCTCTTCTGTGAATGCTTAGCTAGAGGGTGACATATAATTGTATGTCATCAGACAGGTCTCTGAAACTGGCGATGAGAACCACAGAAACCTCTTTGCTTTTTATTCCAATAAGCACACGTGGTCTGCTTCGAAGTGGCAAACTCATTTGCGATGGAAATTCACGTTAGTGTTGCGTGGACACTTCATTGCTTAAAAGGGAGCAGCACATCGGTAAGAACTGTGCTTACACCTCTGCTCCCGAACGTGGGATTTGTTCCTGGGATGCTCAGGACCCCTCACTTGACCCATTTCCCCAGGTGCTGGGTCAATCTGGAACCTGCCAAGAGTTGATGTCACGAATGGGAGCTTCTAATCTGACATCACCGGGCTGAAAAGTAGCTAATTAATCTAGAGATCTTGCATCTGCTCCAGTCCCTAGGTCTCTTTGTGCAGGCAAGTGTCTAGAAAATAAAGTGGAAGTATTAGAAGGCAACATAAAATAGATGTACGGCGTAATGCAACATGAACGTGTCTGTATCTGTTTGCATCAGGAGTGTTACCCTGGGGTTCATGTTGAACTTAACATTACAAATATTGATGCAAGGATTTGGTTTTAGTTTGAAATAGCGCTTAGGAAAATGAAACCCACTCAGGCTTTATTGTCGCTTCGTAATTAACTCCGGTGAAGGAATCTAATTACAAATGCTCGCTGCTGCCCTATGGCGAGAGGCCTACGAGCAGGGGAGGAGGATGGCCAGGCTTAAACAACTCAGGTAAAAATTAACTCCACGGTGATATTTGATAATTAAGAATGTCTCTGTCAGCTTGTCTGGGTATTAATGAATTGGGCTGTTCTTTTCACATTTGATTACTGCAGTTTTTACAACTGCCATTTCACAATTATTGCTTCTGGAAAGAAGCTTGTCTGAGGCCTAAGCTCAGGAATATAGTTTTAGGGGGTTGTAAATAAATCCCGTTCATCCCGGCTTTCTTTGAGGCAAATTTTGGAGCTCTGGAATCAGGTCCACGTGGGGCTGTGTGTGTCTTTTCTCTGTGCTTCAAGCTTATCACAGTCTCTGTTTGGGAGCAGGCCAGGGAGGGAGCAGGAGCCTCTCAGAGCAGGATGAAATACAAAATGTGAGGGTTCTGCTCTGTAGCTCACTTAAAGCGAAATCAGCAATCATCATTATGATCTGAAAATCGTCCTTCGCCACGGTTGCTTTGCTTTGCTCAGCCCTCACCAAGAGCTACGGGTGTTTGAGCAGGTACTGGTCAGGGGATGCTCGGGGGCCGCAGAGCCCCTCCAGCTCCCCACACCACCAGAGGCCAAAGCAAAGAGCCCAGGACTGGGACCAGAGACACAAAATCTGGCAACGCCACGGCCTCCTGGTCTTTCAAAGCCAAAATCTCCTCTGTTGTTTCCTCCTGCAGTGGAGAGAATTCTCGTCCCCTGGGGTTCGCTCACAGCTTTTCAGCTGCCTTGCCATGTGAGCAGCGTGCCCTCCTGCCTCCGTCCGCACCAAAACCCACCGCGGTGCCACTTCCCAGCCCTCGGGAGGGTGTTGGAGGTGTCTTTGTGTTTTGAGAGCCTTCAGCCAAAAGGCACAGCGGAAGCACCAGGGATTAATATCCATCAGCTGGATCTCCGCTGGGTGCCGGGGCTGGCTCTGGACACAGGCACCCTCCGTGGTGATGCCGCCGTGGGTGGCCCAGGAGCTGCTGCTGGGATTGGGGCAGGGCTGGATGGAGCTGGCGGTGGTCTCAGCACCGCCCGCATTGTCATTCTGCTCCAGCCTCTGCCGGCTGCCCAGAGAGGAGAAAGCATTTTCTCTTTTGTTAGCGCTCAATTAGGCTGGGCTTTGAGGAGAAGATATAAATGCTTAAAAGTTCTTTTTTTTTTTTTTTTT
>WEIS01078299.1:15518-27664 GCA_013389965.1 Todus mexicanus | reverse complement strand
CCCTAAACATTCCAGAAGCCATTCAGGCTCGAAACTTTAAAATCATTGTTCTCTCCATTGCTTTCAGTATCTACCAAGGTTTGATTGCACACATTATGACCGGTTACCTGTTAACAGAAATCCCACCCATGCAGGTGTACGCATATAAAAATCCTTGAACGACTTCTGTTTGTACTCAGGAAACTATACAGAACATCTGTTCAGGCATGGACTAAACACGCTCAAGTGCAATGTCAGATTTGCTTATATCACGTATCATACCATACCGGGTCACACATTACACTACAAGTTTACTTGGGATTAAATTCAGCTTGTAAAAGGAAGCTCTGCCATGTCTTCTCTTTTTCAGAGCTGATTTAAAGAGGTTTAAATGATGCCTAGGTATGTCCACTCAAAGGCGTGATTTCTTTTTCATCAGGAATACATAAAGACAGATTCCCAAAGGAGATGTCTCTTTCCCAGGAGATACACCTTCATACCCTAAATCCTTTGTCATCTTATTTAAGAATTTTACTTATTTCTCTGGTTAGCCATCTATGGTCATCACTAGTATCCTTGATCAAGCAAGTACTGTTTTTCCCACCTCCTGAAAACTGGTGTTTTGACACTAAGAAATGAAACTAACATGTAAAAAAAACCCCCAAACAACCCAAACCAAGGAAACAAACCCTACCAAAACCCAAGCCAAACAACTCCCCACCTTCTAACTGCAGAATAGCGATGAGGCATTTTTCGGTTAGGTGAAGTTACTTAAGGTATTTGGTAACAGCAATAGCTAAGGGCCTACTGTCCTGAATATCTAGTTCTAAAAATGCCTAATTAAGAAACTGGGATGCCAGAACAGGTCTAATTAATTTCTGACCCTCAAGAATTTTTCCTTAGCACTGCAGCTTACAAAAGCGTGTGTAACACACGTCGTTTTCTTAGGAAGCTTTTTGAGCTCCAAAGCTACAGGTTTTACGACATAATTACACATAACAAAGATCAGACATTTCTCCACTATACTTACAACAGAACCAACTTCTAACGTGGTTTCGGATCAACAAATAAAACACAAATCCGAACGAGCATAAAAGGTATTTTATAATAACTACATGTACGCTAAACTACTTCATAGCTCTGTAATTTGCAAATCCCTCTTGTATTTTAAGTAAAGTTAAAATGTGAATGAAAGAAGGTACAAGCGGGATTCTTGTGCATTTGATATGATCTTTCAAGGTTAACTTTTGCTGTATATTGAATTATGGCAAATAGCTTTCTCCAAAAGTATTGCCTTCTGGCTGCTACGAAAACAAAACTCAGCAAATGTAGGATGAAACCAGATACAATCTGTGTGAAATTTCATGTTTTTTATCCATGAACCTCATATGGCTGATTGCCTATTCCATATATTCTTGTCATCTACAGGGGAAAGAGCTCTTACTAGCCACGTTCAGATCTTGCTTCCGGAGAGAAGCAATTGAACCCTGGGACAGGTATGTGGCAAACTTTGCTTTGATAAGAGCCCTTCAGCTGAAAAGATGCTTAGGTCTTGTATGAATTATTCCAGAACATGTATAAATGGTGATAGTCTTGAAAGAGGAGTGCAAAAAGCATCACAGATGGAAAATGACAATAAATATTCTTTAAATATATCGAAAGGAGACAGCCAAGTTCAACTTATGGATATGCAAAGGAATGTTGGCATCACTAGGTGGTAATGAAAAACTAGTTATCCAGCTTGCTAAATTAGCATCGCATCATTGGAGATGCTCAACAAGTGCTTTGGACCTTTAAAAGCAGTGTGTCTGTAATGCTGAGATCCTTTGGAAATGTTTGAGGTTTAGAAAAGTTGACTCGCTAACCCAGACTTCAAAAATGAAAATCAAACGCAGGTAAGAGCATTTTCTACTAAGTAATCTGAAGCAGGAATCAGGTTGAAAGTGGAGGGGAAAAGTGTTGACTGAGAGAAAATTATCCTGAGTAAACAACTGGAGAAAGGAGGAAAACACCACCTTTCTCAGCAGGTTAGAGAACTATACCGCAGGAATCTGGGATGAAGTAACTGCTCAAAGCAAACCCATGGAGAACATTGCTGTAATTCTTTCATGGAAGTATGGGAGAAAGAATCCATCCACAAAGTGGCAACAGTATCACTATAAAATTATCCAAGAAGGGTGCTAAAAGTAGCTGCCAGGATGCTCTCTCTTTCTCGGCTGGGGACCCTTTCTGTATCACTGCAGCGCTGTAGATGGCAATTCATTGACAGCAGGTATTGAAACAGGGAACAAAAGCCAGCCTGTGCTCCCACAAATCATGTTTTATGCTCCCTGGTGCTACTGAATGCAACAGAGGACAGTTATCATTCCTTGTAGGGCTTACTGACTTCTAGGATGCTTGTGTCCAAGGGTTTGCAAAGGATAGAGGGAATTCCCTGAAGGGATAAATAAATAACTCTGTGCCTTTTAATAAGGTGCCAAGTGTACTGGGATGCCCAGTCGGCATCAGACACAAGCACATTCTTCCCGTTTGCTATCTGGTGTTATTCCTGATTGCACTATGGAAAAGACCTCCAGCTTAGAGAGTGAAATTCTGAAGGAGGACAGATGGCTGGAGGTTTGGACTTTCTTCAGGCCATGTGCCTTCTGAATCCATTTGCTATGTTTTGCCTGTCAAAACATTATCCTCCTCAGAGCTACTAAGCAAACAGGGCTTTACAGTCAACAGATCAAACCTGGAGGTGTGACAGTCGCTGTGACTACTGTATGATCTTGGTTTTCCTGAATAAGAAGCCCCGAGAACTGCTAATGAGTTTACTTAAACTTGAAGTTCGGTGCTCGCCTGCATAATTACAATTCAAGAAGCTAAGGTAAATAAGAGCTTTCGGAAGCTTGCCTGAACCTCGGCCGCTTAGCGCCATTAGCATATGGTACGAATCTTTCGCTGCAACGCGCTGAGCGTATTCCTGCAGGGGTCAGGATAATGGAAAAGCGGTAAGTAACTGAAGGAAGGAAGGAAAGCAGCTGCTAGTATTTATGCTTGTGATGGATGCGCACAGTGAAATGGTCAGACAGAACAGAGAATATCTATCCAAGGTCTTGACACGACGCTCGCAGCTGTGCAAATAGCACAGATGGGAAGATGATTCAGAGTGGCCAGATCTTGAAAATGCCCCAAACCAGCCCCTCAGGCCCTCAAAACAAGATGTTTTTTTGTGACCTCCCCTCCGGTCCCTCAGGGCTATTAAAGAGATGCTCCAGAAAGGGCTCTTTGCAGCACGATGCAGCAGTTTCACAGATTAACAGCTTGAACAATTGGTTCAGGATGGGCTGATGAAAGATGATCTCTGCATGATGTACCCAAATGTACAAGAAATTAATTGGCGTCTATGAACACTCAGTACAAAGAGCTGTGAAAATGTCAGCTTGTATCCTTCTCTGGAGTCTCTCAAACCTGAAAAATTCCTACAGCTTTTTCAAATCATTCATATTCAAATGGCATGTGTGACCAGGTCAGTCTCTTAGGGTGGCTACTGGTGGCAATGAGCATTCTGCAGTTGTTGAAGTCCTGCAGCAAACACGTGTACATACGAACTGTGCCTGAATAAGCACTTTGATGAACTAAAGGCATGCTAAACCAGATAAGTAGACCTTATATTTCCTACCACAGCCTCTCTCCTCACCCTATCCTCAAACAAAACAGGTCTTGTGTTGTTGAGAGGAACAACTCTGGAACTAAACTTGTCATGACTCTGTCTCTTTTACACATAGTCCTGAAAGCATTTTTTTAATTATTATTATTTTTAAAGTACTCCTTAAATTCAAGAAGTGGGAGCACTTGGGATGGTGCGCTATTTCACAAAAGGCTCTTCCAAACATTTCTGGGGCCAGCCTAAGAAGCTGTTATAGGTGTACTTTGGACTATGTCTGTATTAGCAAATAGTGTGGACCCATGGAAAGCAGATCAGAAGTTGGTACAGAGGCTCCAGTGTCCCAGGACATTCATTTCTGAAGGTCTCTAGGCTCGTCCCGGAGCCTGAAAGCTCATTAGTGGTTGCGGCATATTAGTGGCACTCCTGCCGTGCATTTCAGGTTTAGTCTCATCTGAGCGGGATCTGGTTTGCATGTTCCAAGACTGCTCAGTGAGGCAAATCAAAGCGTGTTAAGTGGAGCTCATTAGGAGGTGCCTTGCAGAAGGGCAGGTGGCACCCCAGCCAAAATGTCAAGGCAGAGCACCCTTCCAGAGGCATGCCCAGGCTCTCCAACCTGAACTGGTTCTGCAGCGGGTCAGGCCGAGTCCACCTGCACTTAGCCAACTTTTATATCCTTTATTTGCTCACTGCACATCCCTGCCACGTATTTATTTGCACCAAGCTAACTTTGTGAGGTTAAATCCTAGATTGAGTGTGATCAGTTACAGTGAAAAGTACTGGAAAATGTAACCAAAAAAACCCCCCCTAACCCCTATGAAGAGATCCCTAAAATGATTTTGAAGGGCAAGAACAACTGCAGCACAGAACACAAGTTCATTACTTTCCTCCCCTCACAGACAAGAAAAAGAGCAACCCACATCCACCAGGTCTAGGCAGAACAATCTGGGAAAACATCTCTCCCTTCCATATAAGAAGGCACCGGTATCTTTACCATCTGTCTCCCCGCTGTGTTTTACAGTCACAGTAGCACGAAGGGTTATAGAGACTGGAGAAGTTTAGGAAGTTAAGCTAGCTGAGGAGCAAAAAAGTTCGCTTACTTTATTGCTTGTATTGCCAGCATTGATAGGAAGGCAAGAAACCCAAGTTCTTTTCCCTTCTCAGGTTTACAGGTTATTTGGTACCTTTGGTCTCGTTCTCATTCAAGTGTCATTAACATTGTAGGAAAAGCTCGTAGTTTCTTGCAGACTAGATTTGACAAAATTGAATTAATTGGGCGATTTTCTTTTGGCTTCAGTAGGAGCAGACTCAAATCGCAGAGAGCCTAACAACACGGGAGAAACGCGGTTCAGTCTTGTATGCAGGCAACAGAGCACAGCTACTTGGTTTAGGTTTGGGGGTTTTTATCAGGCAAAAAACGTCTGTGGCTATTAACTAACTTGCTTAAAAACATTTCTTACTCTGTTTTCTGCTATTCCCAGTTCAAATGATACTCTCCTGCTGACAGGTCAGAACAACTGAACAGCTTCCTGAAAGTGCTGCCAGGTGCCACATACAGGAATCTACCTTAGTGCTCAACGCAGCAGCCCTTGGAGTTAAAGGCAAAGGTAGAAGCAACACTGAAGTGTGAACTGACTACACAGAGACAGGGAGAAGGGGGGATTAGTTAAGGTCGTAAACTCAGAATTTCAAAAACAGTTACAGTGTTTTAAGTTGAAGCACATAACTCAGTGCTCTGTATTCTATAGAAGAGATCTTCCTCCAGAACAACCTTCCTTCATCTCGCCATCAGTTTTGCCTGGCACTTGCTGCTCATGTGCAGGATCTTGAGAATATCCTAGGAAATTTTTGCTACCCACACTTCTAGCATCAATATAATTACACAAGCACATGTTTCTGGATCAGCAGAAGTTATAAAAATGATGGACACGATAGGAAATTGCAGTCATTTCCATGGCGTTGTCTTCTGCAAGGCAGCGTGCTTTGCTATTGAACTGCCATCTGCGCTCTTCGTGTGCTACATGGTCTCTAATCAATAACAGCACGCATCGCGGACACAAAACTCTCAGCACCAATAAATATTGTAGTTGTCACTTGTTTTCTTCAGGTCAGGAGTTAAAGTATGAAGTATCTTTTGTATCTCAGGCACATGGCCCTGCTGTGGTAGATTAAGAAGCGCAGAGACTCATGTGCCTCTTGGAATGTTTCTCAGTCCTGTCAGTAGAACCAGGATCTGGCCACGCTGCATCGTGCATTACCTAACGATGAAGCTCAGCACATCACAGCGCCTCTGTAAGTCCAGCAGGGTGAGTGTCATTTATGCGTGTTTATTCCAAGCACAGAAAGCACCACAAGCGTGCTTGGCCTCTCCTACCCTCACTAGTCAGTGTATAAAAAGGGAGTGGACACTCGCATTAAAACAGAAGGCCCCTCATACTCTGGTATGATGTCAGTAACACCGCTCCTCGGAGCATGTTATTGTTTTAAGCAGAGGTCTCCACACTTTCACATGGGTTATAAAATACTTAGTGCTGCTGGACTGGAAGGAAAATGTCATACATCTGCAAACAATTAGAAGGAGCTGGACTTCATATTTGATTTACTAAACAATAAAACAAGCTTAAGTGTGACTATATGTGTAAGTAACACTCCCTAGGAGCCTCAAGCAGTTATCATAGCAAAGCCTTTTAAGCATAATTAAATAAACCCACAGTGGGACCATTGCTGATCAAGATTATCTTTTATAAGATATTTTCGGCAGTGAAAAGCATGAAGTTGAATGCATGCTTTAAGTGCTCCAAAAGTCTTTTATCCCT
The DNA here is from genome assembly GCA_013389965.1 of Todus mexicanus. Lineage (NCBI taxonomy): Eukaryota > Metazoa > Chordata > Aves > Coraciiformes > Todidae > Todus > Todus mexicanus. Next base: position 21,220 of record WEIS01078299.1, on the reverse strand, counting down.
TCTTTCAAGCACACTGTCCACTGCCCTTTTTCCAGCTGGAATTCATTCAGTACAATACATTTCAGCTTTTAAACGCTAATATTTCCATGCTTTCTGCGTTTAGATTGAAATTTTGGCATGAGGAAATTAGTAGCAAAACACCGATGCAGTAGAGCCCAGGATTTCACCACAGTTTGTGTGCCTGCTAGTTACAAAGTTCTGGTGGTACTCTAACAACAGTTCCTTGTTGGTATAGATGAACCAAAGATTTGTGAATTGAATATAAATACTTAGTTGCAAGTTTCAGGAAGCCAGAGCACGGGCTGAAATAATAGTAACACATCACCACCAATCATCTTCTCAGCAAAACAAAACCAAACCCTCAACCAGTTGTCAGCCTCTAAGTTAAAAACCCTCTCAGCCTTGACTTGGACTAAAAGGTAGTGGTACTACACGTTGCTAAACTAGCCCCGATTTATACACCTAAAGCCGCTGTAGCGAAAGTGATGTTCATGTTTGGAAATTTTCTGGCATTGCTTGCATTTTTTTTTACCAAAGACAAACATTGGTACACGCTGAAGCAGTTTATTGCAATTCCCCAGTGAAGACAAGTGCCAGTCCCAGTAACACAGCATCACCTGAAGGAGGGAATGCCGGATTAAACACAGGAGCCAGCTATCTGGTCCTGGTTCTACTGCTACTTTGCTAAGTTAGACTAAGGGGAAAAAAAAAATAATTTGCCATCCTTGGCATTGATTTTTCCCTTCATAAAGCTAAGCAGACACTGAGGGTTAAGGGGATGATGGTACTGGCCTCCTGCGGTAGGCTCTTTGCTTGACGTTCTTGAGTTAGAGTGACAGAAACGTTGAACATTAGCAGATAAGCCAGAAATGCAATTCTGAGGCTTTGCCTACAAAAATAACTTATCCGGCCTCCATGATGATTACTGGGCTTCAGAATGACAGGGAATTTACTTACTAGCGATAAATAACGTTCTGTATACATGAATACCAGGCGGGAAGGAACTACCGCTGTATATTACAGCTTGCCCTGATTATAGTCACTCAAGTACTATTTTATATGATTATACTGTTATGGGCCACAAAGTGGAAAAGATGAACCACGGGGTCAAGTTTTGCCCTCTGTTTGCACGGGCATCCCACTAACGTGCTTGAAAACCAAGTTCGTGTACACGGAGTAGGATATATTTTTATGAAAGAACACAAAACAGCGGAGGAAACGTTTGTTACTTCAGCGAGTATTAAGAGTAAACTATTTATATAAAATAATAAATGAAACAGCCTTAGTTTACAGTAGCGCTTGCGAGTCTGGTTCCTGAATGCATACAATTAACATTGCTAATACCCTGAGAATTTTGGCACTGTGTGTGGTGTGTGTACACTNTTTCCAGGCATTAGATCTGTTATCACGTACGCTCCGATTACACCGCCGGTAAAACACGCGGCAGCTCGCTTACCTTGGCACACATTGTGGTCACTTTGCTCATACCCAGCTGCACACTGAATTTGATGAGTTGGGTTTGGAGGGGCACGGTGAGGATCAGCTGGAGTCCGGCGAATGACGTTGTTTCGACCACTAGCGGATTCAGCTGCTGCTTCTTCTCGCTCATTTACAATAATTTGCGCCGTTCTGGGTAGACAGAGGTATCCTCCATAGTGGTTAACACATTTCATCCCACCTTTACATGCATCTGGGACTATTTCACATTCATCAATATCTGTGGTTAGCAACAACACAAGTCATGCTTTTAACAGTCGAACCTTTTGCAACAGCCACGAATACAAATAACAATGAATGAGACATGCAAGCGCACCTCCTTGTCCAAGACAGGGGTGTGCAAGGATAATATTTAAAGATATACCAAGGGCAAGTCTGTCTTTGAAAATTTTTTACTGTACCTTTGCACCGTTGCCTAACAGGATCCCATTCATAGCCATCTGTGCATTGCTATGGAGAAAAAGGAGAAAAAACCAACAACAAAAACAATTAGGCTGCTCAGGATTCTTTATTTTGGAAAAATAATCCAGCATATTTCAATGAACTCAGAGTTTGGCACTAAGGGAAATGCAAGGTTTGCAAACGTTGGTAAGCTAGAAAAGTGGCTGTTAGCACAGCGTTGCCATGCAGAAATAACAACGAGTACATACAGAGAGAGCCTCTATCTCAGGAAGTTCCTAAGACGTTGTTTGTTGGGAGTAGGAAGGTTTTATACGGGCTGCGAACAAAGTGAGAAAAGCATCCCTTTCTCCTTGCCTTGTTCCTATGCCCTGTTTTAAAGTATCTGTCATTGGCTGAATCCTGGAACAGATGAACCTTTGGACTGACCCAGCTGTCCAGCAGGAAAATCTTCGCAGGGAAAGCAAGCCCTTGTGACTTGGGCTCTTGTTCCCTGCCTCCCACCAGGTGAACATCTTTCACCCCCGTTTGCCAGGGAGACTAATGGGCCTCTACGCCCCTGCACTGCAGCCTCTGTCCCATTAGCACTCCGGCAACAGGGAAGGATCCCATGACAGCGGGGAATTCATTCACATGCTTCTTAATCACATGACTCCAGGAACTGCAGTCTAGGAAGAGCAATTTATATTGTGAGGCATACAATAAACGGTTGCAGTTTATAGCAGCGGGGCCACTTGTATAAATAAGACATCGCGAAATTCAAACAAGCCCATGCTCAGCAGCTATCCCTATCAATGCCGGCGAGTAAGTGCAGGAAGAATTTTAAATATTCTGCCCTGCAGTTAGGTAGGCATCTTCATTACTCCTCTGCCCACAACCATTACAGTGTGTGGCGGGCAATAATTCTAATTGCAGGGCACAGTTTCAGAAACTGATTAGCATGCTATCACAATGCTACCAGCTGCAGCTGACGCATTTAAAATATCAGTGAATCAACTGAGCTGTGCTACGTAGGTGCACGTGCATCCTGTGCTGCTTAGGATATTACTTTAATGGTCCTATAGAAAACCAGAATGGAGTCAGCTAACGTAATTAGTCACGGTCAAGCGAGCTAAATCTTGTGGCAGCTCCTCTGCTGCAGAGGAACTATGCAAGTGACAACTTTCACCTTCCGATGCAGAGATCCACCTGTCCCATGTACTATTCCCAAGTTATTTTGAGGAACTTGTCAGCAACAGACACTGACTCAGCAGCAGAATTGAAAATATTTTCTTCATTTGCAGGTTTGGGCAGCGATCTGCGAGTCAGCGAGTGGCAGCAAGTTGGAAATGCGGAGGCTTTTTCTTCCCAAGGGGTAAGTGGACAGCAAATTTTATTACACTTCTCAATCTCCAAAGGAATGACTACATGCTGAGTTGACAACACCGAAGTTACTGTAGCTATGAAAACGCAAAGCCAATGGAAAACAGCTAATTCATGCATTTACTGAATCACCCAATTCCTGTTAATGCACAACAGAAGTACTGTCTATTTAACCGTGAGGAGCCAAGTCCATCTATTACTGCAGCTGAAGGGACTTGCACAACAGAAAAGGGATTTGGCCTTAAATGAATACAACATACGCATGAGAAACAGTAGCATCCTAAGAGTAACGTTTCCAAAAGCTAAGTTTTTTGTGAAGTAGTTTTACATGATTAGAGTCTGATGATCATTGAGGTAGCTAAATGCCGAGACCTCTTTGAAAGTGGAGCATAGGAACCCAAGTCATGTATGCATGCTAGAAATCTTCCATTGGCACAAACAGAACCAGGCAGGCTTATCAGAAAATGCTGCTTAATTTTGTAAAAAGAACATGTAATAAATGCAGAAAAGGAAGGGGGGGAATCGCTGTGTTAAACTGGATTTTCAGAAGATAATTAGATCTTCGGTTTCAACTTACATATAGGGACTTAAAAATCACAGAAGCCTCTAAACAGAAGCACTCCCAACCTTCAAAAATGTATTGCTTCTGAAGCCCACGGTTAAAGTCTTTTATGACTGACTTCCTGATGCTCACTTGAGGCTTCTTTGCACCCCGTCTCCTATGATAAGGTCCAACTCTGCAGCATTTACTTGCTTGAGCCATCCCACTGACTTCAGTGGGATTACTTGTATAAGACAAAATCTCAGTCTTTGGCTGTGGTTCTCTAACTTTTTGCATGTGTGCAGAATTTTCTGCTTGTGTGGCATTGCGCTGATGTCTGTACACATATGCAGAGGTCCACCCATATGAAGCAAGTCGCAGGAATTACAACCGTAATCAGATGTGAAAATGCGGGGTTTTTTTTTTCCCCCCCAGCCCAAGCCAATGTAATTGCCACTCCTTCTATGACATGCACTATGCAAGCCAAAGACTTAACACAGATTAAAAAGGAAAAAAAAAGAAAAAGCCTTATAACAAGGCCTATAAATCTCTGACCCTATCACTCGGTTACAAGCAGAACCTATTTCCAGTATTCTTGTACAATTTTATCAAGGCATGCAAAACTACTGCTCAAAACGAGCTCAGAAAGTTACAGTCCCGTGATCACTCCGGGACTTAGAGGCTTCATTAAGAGCGCTGAATTTTGAAGGGCTTACATGTTGTTAAAAACAGCTTGAAATACCCCAAAGAAAACACCAAGGAATGTTCGACCTAATTATCTGTCAGATTCCATATATTTCAAATGAAGGTCCTAGGGACCCTGACTTTATGAAAATGGATTAAAAAAAAAAACCTCACTCACATCGTTTGGTTCAGCTCATCAAGCTCAGCACATCTATAAGCTTTCCAGCACTGGCAGTCGGAGCCTGTTTTGCTCAACCTTGTCAACTTCATAGAATCATAGAATATTTAAGGCTGGAAAAGACCTCTTAGATCATCGAGTCCAGCCTATGACCTACCACCACCACTCAGCTAAACCCTGCCACTAAGTGTGGCATCCAGTCTGCCCTTAAACACCTCCAGTCTTTTTCTGAACACCTCCAGCTCTTCAGCTCTAGTGCAGGAACAGCTTCTTTCATGGTTGACGTTCGAACTCAGAGAACTTTACATTGCACGCTGCACACACCGGCGAAGGAATCCGGTTTTCCTTAAGGGTCATTTAGAGAATAATCCCTGCAAAGCGCTCGTTATTACCCCGCAGCTCTCTTCAACCTTACCGTGTACGTGATGGTTTCCTCGGTTTCCTGCGAATGCACCGTGATGAGGATGAGGCCGGCCAAGAACATAGCTGTCAACATCGTGAACCTCGGGAAGAAAAAAGTGAAAACGACTCAAGAGGGAGTGTTTTTATCGCTCTCCCTCTCCGGAGCAGCTCCTGCCCTGCCCGGCAGCGCCCTTACCTGCGGCCAGCGCCCCTCGGCTCCCGCAACCGGAGGGCTCCGCTTGGGCTGCGCTTCCACCCCGAGCAGCTGAGAGGCGGGGAGGGAGGGAGAGAGGGAAAGAATCGGAATAGCAAATAGTCAGGACGCGGAGCGAGTTCACCCCGCGGGGTGCCCGAGCGGTGCCGGCGGGACGCGTTGCGGATCCCGGCTCCGTACGGGGCTCGGGCACCTGCCGGGCTCAGCCGTGCCCCGGGGCAGCAGCCGGCGCTCAGCTCCTACCTGCGGCGGCTCCGGGGCTCGGGGCTCGGCTCAGCTCGGCTCTCTCGGTGCTCGGTGCTCGGCTCCTTCGCCGGCTGCGCTGCCGCCGCCTCCCGCTCCCCGCTCCCCCCGCCCGATAAATAGAACCGGGCCCGGCTCTACCGGAGCCCCGGGCGCCCCCTACCGGCCCCGCGGCGCCCACC